>PVIJ01018218.1:0-26973 GCA_004024925.1 Scalopus aquaticus | reverse complement strand
GAACTTTCTGTCCTGCCCCATGCAAGAGAGGGAGAGCTCCCGAGGCAGTTCCACTGCGCCCCCACCCCCAGCCAGAGAATTATGGCGGGAGGCGGTCAGCTTCACAACCTACAGATAAAGACTGCGGGCTAGGCTGCCGCAGCTGCCCTCCAAGCGCAGAAGTGTGGAACAAAAGCCACGCTCGGTTGGCACTTCCTGCTCTGCCCCACGCAGAAGAGGGGCCCAGGTCAGGGCAACCCCACCACGGTGTGCCAAAGCCCTCCAGGCGTGCAAGCCCCACACCTCCGCACCCCAGCCCTCCAGCTGCGCGCCGAGCCACCGCTGCCCTCTAGGCGCGCGCCCCTCGCTGCCGCTGCTGACCTTCAGCCGCACGCCCGCACCCCCGCCGCCCTCCAGTCACACGCAAGCGCCCCGGGCCACCACCCTACAGCCACACATGCCCCCGCGCCCCTGCCCTACAGCCTTGTGCACGCACAGGCCCCACACCGCCGCCGCCGCCCTCCAGCCATACATGCGTGTGCCCCACACCACCGCCCTCCAACCACACGTGCCACAACGCCTCCACATGCCTCCACCCTCCAGCTGCGCACGCCAAGCCGCCACCGACCTCCAGGCACGCACCCCACGCCGCCACCGCCCTACAGCTGCTCGCACCACCACTGCCACCCTCCAGCCGTGCGCACCAAGCTGCCACAGCCTCCCAGGTGTGTGAGAGGCGCTAGGGTCTGCAAAACCATGGCAGAGCTTGGAACAGCTAGAGATTCCTGGCGAGATCCGAAGTAACGGCTGCCTGAGGCAACACACAGCCACCTGCTCCCACCCTCCTCCCGCACCATAAAGTGGAGGCGACCTGATAGGGGTGAAATCAGAGGTGCAGAGGCAAAGGGCCGGCCTTGGAAGACTTCTCCCCACCAGACCCAACCCTAAAAGCAGTAATAGCCTCTAGTAAACTCTGGAGGAAATAGTGGGAGTGAAAGAACAGGAAGATCTACAGTGAGAATACAAGGAGCAACAGAGACATAAATAAACCTGAAGGCAACAGCATCTGACGCCTGAAAGGGGACAAAATTCCAGCAGTGGGGCCACCCAAACACCCCAAGACCTCAGGGGCAAGACTACAGAAGACCTCCTAAACTAAACCTACAACTACCATCTCAGCAGGAACCACTAAAAGAAAAATCTCAAAAATTCATCCTCCCTAGCTTACAAGGATCTAGAGCAAAACAGCCACAGACCCCAGTACTGGGGTTCTTGGAACTGAGTGGAACTAGCTCTAGGACCACCAACCACCTCGACCACCAGGGGGTTGGCTTAACAGGGCCAGAATTGGTTAGATCACCATTCCTCGACATCCAAGAAGGAGAACCCAAAGAGATGCCTGCCAACAACAGTGCCACAAGTCCCAACACTTACAACAAATCAGAAGACAAACAGGGAGAAGGAAAAATATAAACAACCAAGCAAGCCCTCAAGGAAAGGACACAGAACAAAAAGAAAATCAAGCACCAAAACCCATTGACAATGACATGGAAGAACTTCTCTCTCTGACAGATAAAGAATTTAGAATTATGATTAAGGAAATCATGATAAAGGAAAAGAAAGAAATGGAAAAAACAACTAATGATCTGAAGAAAGAAATCGAGACCCTAAAGAAGGAGAATAAGAGCTTAAAGGAAAAACTAAAGATCTCTGGGAACAGCGATAAAAGCAGAATCGATGAAATGGAAGACCGCATTAGCGACCTCGAAGATGCAATTAAAAGAACCAAAAGGGAAAAGGAAAATGAAACACAAAGGGAAAAGAATGAAAAAAAAATTCAAGATCTGACACCATGAAAAAAGGAAACATAAGAGTAATAGGAATTCCAGAAGGAGAGGAGAGGGACCAAGGAGCACAGAAACTATTCAAGGAGATGATAGAAGAAAATTTCCTGAATATTAAATTTTCCGGCATGCAAGATCTCCAAATCACCATGACCCCAGACGACCCACACCCAGACATATCATAGTTAAACTCACACAAATACAGGACAAGGAAAAAATATTGACGATGGCAAGGGGGAGGAAACAAATAACTTAAAAAGGAAAACCAATCAGGATGACATCTGACTTCTCGGAAGAAACGCTAAGGGCAAGGAGAGGATGGAGAGACATATTCAACAAACTCCAAGACCATAAATTCCAACCAAGAATACTTTATCCCGCAAAGCTCTATTTCCTCTACGAAGAAAAGATATATTCCCAGACAAACAGAGTCTCCAGAAATTCGTCACGACTAAACCCCCACTAAAAACAATTCTACAAGAAGTCCTAAAACCAAAACTGACAAAGGAATGAAAAAGACTAAAATAAGACATGGAATAAAACCACAAAAAGACAAACAAAATGGCCAACATAGATGCCAACATATCAATATTAACTCTAAATGTAAACGGACTCAACTC
Organism: Scalopus aquaticus; assembly: GCA_004024925.1. NCBI lineage: Eukaryota > Metazoa > Chordata > Mammalia > Eulipotyphla > Talpidae > Scalopus > Scalopus aquaticus. The sequence goes on along the minus strand of PVIJ01018218.1, from coordinate 24,530 downwards.
ATCAATAAAAAGGCACAGAGTAGCGAAATGGATCAAAAAACAGAACCCAACCCTCTGCTGTCTACAAGAAAGACATTTAGCCACAAAAGATAAACAGAGACTGAAAGTAAAAGGCTGGAAAACAATCCTACAAGCAAATGGACTGAAAAAGAAGGCAGGGACAGCTATACTCATATCAGATAAAATAGACTTCAAACTAAAAAAGGTAAAAAGAGACATAGATGTTCACTACATCATGATAAAAGGGAAAATTCAGCAAGATGATATAACCCTCATCAACATATACTCCCCTAATGAAGCAGCACCAAAATATATAAGACAATTATTATCAACTCTGAAAACAGACATTACAGAAAATACATATAGAGTAGGAGACTTCAACACTCCATTATCACAAATGGACAGATCAACGAGGCAACAAATACATAAGGACATTAAAGCTCTAAACAAAGACCTAGACCACATGGGCTTAATAGATATATATAGGGCATTGCACCCCCCAAAATCTGAATACACATTCTTCTCAAGTGCACACGGAGCATACTCCAGGATTGATTACATACTAGGTCACAGAACAAACCTCAACAGATACACAAAGATCAAAATCATACCTACTATCATCTCCGATCATAAAGCCATCAAACTAGAAATAAACCATGAAAAGAAAAAAAGGAACCCTTTTACATCATGGAGATTAAAACCCACACTGCTCAAAGACCACTAGACTAATGAGGAAATCAAAGAAGAAATTAAAAAATACCTAGAAATGAATGACAAAGAAGACACAACCTTCCAGAACGTTTGGGACACAGCAAAAGCAGTATTAAGAGGGAAATACATAGCAATACAGGTTCACATCAAGAAACAAGAAACAACTCAAAGAAACAATCTAATCTCTCACCTCAAAGAACTAGAAAAGGAATAAGAGAAAAGCCCAAAAGCCAGTACAAGAAAGGAAATAATAAAAATCAAAGAAGAAATAAATGAAATGGAAATCAAAAAAACAATACAGAAGATCAACGAAACCAAAAGCTGATTCTTTGAAAAAATAAACTAGACAAACCTCTAGCAAGGCTTACAAAGAAAAAACGGGAGAATACACAAATAAACAGGATAAGAAATGAAAGAGGCGAAATTACAATGGACACAGCAGAAATCAAAAGAATAATCAGAGACTATTATAAACACCTATATGGAAACAAGTTCAACAACTTAGAGGATATGGATAAATTCCTGAAGCTACACAGCCACCCAAAAATAGGTAAAGAAGATATAGAACACCTAAACAGGCCAATCTCAAGTTACAAAATTGAAGCAGTAATCAAAACCCTCCCCCAAAACAAAAGCCCAGGACCAGATGGTTTCATAAATGAATTCTACCAAACGTTCAAAAATGAACTAATCCCTATACTACACAAACTCTTTCAAAAAATTGAAAAGGAAGGAGTACTACCAAACACATTCTATGAAGCAAATATTACTCTAATACCAAAACCAGACAAAGACAGCACAAAAAAAGAAAACTACAGACCAATCTCCCTAATGAATACTGATGCAAAAATATTCAACAAAATCTTGGCCAACAGGATCCAACAATACATCCAAAAGATAATACACCACGACCAAGTGGGATTCATTCCAGGGACACAAGGATGGTTCAACATCCGAAAATCAATTAATGTAATCCATCACATCAACAAAAAGAAAAATATGATCATATGATCATATTCATATGATCATATCAATAGATGCTGAGAAAGCATTCGACAAAGTGCAACATCCATTTATGATAAAGGCCCTTGAAATACTTGGACTAGAAGGAACATTCCTTAACATAATAAAAACCATATACGACAAACCCACAGCCAATATTATCAACGGTGAGAAGCTGAAAGCCTTTCCCTTAAAATCAGGAACAAGACAAGGATGTCCACTCTCACCATTGCTTTTTAATATAACACTTGAAGTCCTAGCAAGAGCAATAAGACAAGAGAAAGACATACAAGGAATCCAAATAGGGAAAGAAGAAATTAAACTGTCAGTAATTGTAGACGCTATGATTATATACATAGAGAATCCCAAAAACTCCATAGAAAAACTACTCAAAACTATAGACCAATTCAGTAACGTAGCAGAATACAAAAATCAATGCACAAAAATCAGTAGCCTCTCTATATGTAAACACTCAGTCTGAAGAAGAAGAAATTAAAAGAATTATCCCCTTCAAAATTGAAACCAAAAAAATCAAATACCTGGGAATAAACCTAACAAAAGAGGTAAAAGACTTATACAAAGAAAACTACAAGACGCTGTTAAGAGAAATAAAGGAAGACACAAAAAGATGGAAAGACATTCCCTGCTCATGGATTGGAAAAATCAACATCATCAAAATGGCCATCCTACCAAAAGCAATCTACAGATTCAATGCGATTCCAATAAAAATCTCAATGACATTCTTCAAAGAAATAGAACGGATATTGAAGGAATTCATATGGAACCACAAAAAAATCTCGAATAGCTAAAGCTATCCTGACTAAAAAGAAGGTGAATGGAGGGATTACATGCCCTGATTTCAAACTATACTACAAAGCCATAATAATTAAAATAGCATGGTACTGGAGCAAAAACAGACACACGCACCAATGGAACCGAATAGAAAAACCCAGAAATAAATCCACGTATTTATGGACAACTAATCTTTGACAAAGGAGCAAAGAATATGCAATGGAACAAGATTAGTTGGTTCAATAAATGGTGTTGGGAGGACTGGACTGCTACATGCAAAAAAATGAAGCTAGACCACTACCTCACACCATGCACAAAAACCAACTCAAAATGGATAAAAGACCTGGAGATAAGACCTCAAACCATAAAGTTTATAGAAGAAAAAATAGGCAAAACTCTACATGACATACATCTCAGCAAAATCTTTAAAACCACTTCTCCCATAGCAAAGGAAGTGAAAGAAAAGATAAACAGCCGGGACTACATCAAACTAAAAAGCTTCTGTACAGCAAAAGAGACAATAATCAAAACAGACAGACACCTACTATTGGGAGAAGATCTTTGCACACAATACAACCAATAAAGGACTGATAACAAAAATCTAAAAGAGCTCACACAACTCAACAAAAACAAAGTCAACAATCCAGTCAAAAAATGGGCAGAAGAGCTAAAAAGACACTTCTCCAAAGAAGAAAAGCAAATGGCCAACAGGTATATGAAAAAATGTTCAACATCACTTATAATCAGGGAAATACAAATTAAAACCACAATGAGATACCACCTCACGCCAGTGAGAATGGCGCACATTAATAAAACAGGCAACGACAAATGTTGGCGAGGATGTGGAGAAAAAGGTACTCTCCTACACTGCTGGTGGGAATGCAAACTGATTCAACCACTATGGAAAGCTGTATGGTGTTTCCTCAAACTGCTAGAAATGGAACTCACATATGACCCAGCAATACCACTACTGGGAATATACCCAAAGGACACAAAAACACTAATCCTAAAGGATACCTGCACCCGCATGTTTATTGCAGCACTGTTTACAATAGCTAAGGTATGGAAACAACCCAGATGCCCAAAAATAGATGACTGGATCAAGAAGATGTGGTACATATACACAATGGAATACTATTCAGCATTCAAAAAAGACAAACACATGCAATTCGCAGCAACATGGACGGACCTAGAGGGGATCATGATCAGTGAAATAAGCCAGAAAGAAAGAAAATTATCGAATGGTTTCACTTATAACAGGAATATAGGGGAGCCAAATAAGAAAGTGACATTCAGCAGGGTGGGGGGGGGAGGGCTCAAGAGGGGGAAGAGGGGAGCACGGAGGACTATGGTGATGGCTCCACAGGTGAACAGGTGGTTGGTAACTTATGGGGAACACACAATAATGTAAAAGATATGAATAACAAAAATAAATATTAAAAAAATAAAAAATAATAAAAATAAATATTTAAAAAAAAATCTACAGGGTGCTTATTTCTTATCATAATGCTCCACTACCCCCAAACAGTGTCTTTTGCCTCATCCTACAGAGGGCTGTCTTTTCACAAGACTGTGAGAGTATGGAAGCTAGCCTGAAGAAAGAGGGCTTCTCTTCTTCCTAAAGCAGCCTTTGTGTCAGCTGCTTGGGTCACATTTATTTATATCCTATCGATTAGAAGTTACATGGCAACACGAGTTGTAAGGTAGCACAGAAGTGAGTCTTAATCTGGGTGTTCATGTACTCAGCTAAAAATCACTAGTAAATTGTCAAGGAAGAAAAGATGTGGAGAGTCAATTCAAATCTCTGCCTCAGACACTAATCTTTGGTTGTCAGTGTAACCTTCAGAAATGTACACCTGTGTTGGTTTATAGACTGCCTAGTCATTTCCACAATCTCCAGGACACCCAGCTCATGGTCTTTGGGACCACCCCAAGTCCTGCTGTCATGACTTTCATTTATTTATTGCAAGTAACTAGCATACTAGCATCATAACTGTTTGATTTCCTCAATGTCAAGATTTCCATCTTCCCTCCCATTCTGCTATTCCCTCACCCATCCACATACCAGACATAATTATGACCTTTGACTTCAATTTGACCCCCAACACCAGTCCTAGCTTCCTGATCATTCCAGCTTTCTTACTTTCTACTCTGTCACACATTAAGATCTATAGTCTTCTGAGAGCTGCATTTCTCTTATTCTGTCAGGCCTTTTCCTCCTCCACTTCCCCTCTTGTCTTGATGACAAGAATTATATAAACTGAACTTCAGTAAAGTTACATGGAGTCAAATTTGCAACTACATAAAGAAACAAAGAATGCCAATTATGATGAATATAAGCCAAGGGAAGTTCATGAAAGGCATTGTTCAAGACGATCCTTGGCCTGTACAGCTCTGCAACATGAGTGAGGACACAGCCAGCATGATTACTAGACGTACTAGAGAGTAAAATAAATGCAGTTGCCAAAAAAAAAACACTCAAATATTATCCAAAGGCTAGAATGATGGTTCAAATGAATTAACTGATAGATCATACACACCCACACAGAGACACACACATATATTTAAATAAGGATAAGAATAAAGTCCTTCATTTTATTTAGGTCCTTTATTTAGACCCAAAATCCAGCATCCATAAGATGTAGAGATATAATGGAAAAAACAGCATTGTAACACATGAAAATATATATATATATGTATATATGTGTATATATGTATACAGAATTATACACATGAAAATATGTATTTATCAATATATGTGTGTATATATGTATATTCAAAGCTTAGTTAGAATCATGGGTTCTCCCAAAGCTAATGCTACCTCACGCTAACCTGAAGACATAAGGCATCAAGAACTAAGACCTGATTTATTCTGTGTATAAACACACTTCAAACACTGTTTAATACAAAGCACCTACATATTTTCAAAATAATTTGCATCAACCAGAACAAATTCAACAAAAAATAACCTCTCAACCCTCACAGGAAATCTTTGTATCTTAATCACTGTATTCTCAAGCTTAGCACAATGACATTGCCAAATGTTACAGCTTTACAGTCTCAGAATTTCAAAATGATCAATGCCTGTCGTTTAACAGGCACTTAATAGAAATATATTAAATAATTCAATGTATAAAGAAACTCTTATTGCTTTTACACCAAGTTTTAAAGCTCTAGACTACTTCATTTGCTGTACGTAACCACTATCTTTGGGTCCTGTCTGAGTTACCTCCCCTAGTAATCTGTGATCACTTTTTTAAGAAATAGGGTCTTCTTTAAAATAACTTAAAAAACTAAAATATTTTAATCATATCTCCATTTATGTGACTATTAAGTAGAACTTTGCTACACTTGGTTCAATATGAGCAATCTGCATGAAGAGTTGAAAGTGCTGACAACACTGGTAAAGGTCACTGCCACTCTTAACATTTTGTGAACACCTCAGATCCTAACTTGAATCAAAAGAAAACAAGTCTAAAACAGAAAGCAGTGACCCAGAAATACTGAATTTAATCATGTTATTTAAGTGCACATTGATTTCATTCTGCCGTGTAAGTCATTATGACCAATGGTCAGTTGGAAATTACACATAAAACTCTTCTCAGAAAATCAGTCCATTTGCTTAAAAGCCAATATAATTGCATGTGAATCTATGTTAATGCATTAAGCTAGGTTCATGCCCTTCAAAGGTGAATTCTCAATCTCTGAACTATAAAGTATTTTTTCCAGGTATTACCTGTTAATTCAACATCTTGTGATGATACAAATGTGCAGCACACTGAAGCAATGGCAGATGTGCCCAGAGGACCATGAACTTCCCTGGTCCGTCCAATACACATATCAATGCAGACCCACAGATTTGGGGTTCTCAGGAAAGGTTGTCTGCATATTTGTCACACACTACTAGGTACATTTTGAAGAGGTGTAAAGATGTAGGTGTGAAGGGTTAGCATTCTACCACAGCTATAAACCTAAACTCAGCCGGCTACAGCAAGAGTTCCATACGTTCACCCCTCCAACCTCTGCAGGATGAAGTCATTTCAGTTTTTTGAACAGATTCACTTCTTCACTGCTTTTTGATTGAACTGTGGAAATACTTTGAAGTAACATATTTTAAAAGGCTCAGAAGCTACAGACTGGACAAGACTACACAGCAATGATTAAAACCAACCTTAAATGATAAAACGAGAGTTGTCAATAGACAACAAAAGGAATAATTTACTTCCTCTCCTTATTTAAAATGATGCTTCCCTTAAATTTTTGACCATATCCATATTGAAGCACAACATATGCCAACCATGAATACATACCTGTATACATCACCCAGGAAAAATATTATCAGATTTAAGCATTTTAATTATCTTAGAGAATTGTTCATATAGAATGTAAAAAGGAATGAAAACAACTTGACTCAAGGAACTAAGCTATGAATTAGTGTAGATGACTGTCTGGCAAATCCATGGTGTGCACGTCACCAATCTTCCCTCTGAAACCTGCACAGACACAGCTAAACCCAGACTTTCCACTGTATCCAAACACAGCTTCACCATCCTCAGCCCAGGGTGCCAATCAGCCCCACACAAGCTGAAATAAAATGTATTAACAAAGAACGTACAAAGTTCTCTGCTTGTTACACTACATGACAAATAGCAAACTCAAGATTAAAAGATAACATCCATAAAACTTCAGCATGTATACATGCACATAAATATGTTTCACATGTATTATCTTTCATCCTCACTACATTGGGCACTGTTACTGTCATTTAAGGGGAAAGCAAATCGAACCCAATGGAGATTAAACAGCTACTCTGAAGATTCCTAGGAAGTATATGGTAGGTCTATTCAGTTCTCACTCTTAAAACTGTGTGCTCATATTCACCGTGTTGTACTGTCTCCCTCTTCTTATCAAAGTCTTTCATCACCTACTTTATACAACTACTTATCTCTAGTGGAAGAAGTTCACACACACTGCACAGGTATGAAGGACATACTTAATCTGCTTGTCAGAGAAGTGTAAGTATTCAGGTGTAGTCCACATCATAGTGATTCATTTATCCTTACTTAACATACATAAATCCAATATAGAGAACAAAGGCAGAAGGGAAACATCAGCTCAGTCATTTTTCTAAGTTCAATTATTACAGAAGACAAACTGTACTCTTGTTTCGATTTCTAGTATTTTTTTGCCGGGGGGGTAGGAGGTAGGTTGCAGAGCAAAGCAGCATTTGGGAGACTTGATTTTAAGGGAAAAACATGATTTTTAAGGGAAAAACATGATTTTTAAGATTCAAATCATGTAACAGGATGTGTCCCTTTATCTGCTATTATGGGGTATAAAATTTAGATTCATATGTTGAAATTTGAATTCACATACCTCAAAATGTGACTGTATTTGAAGGCAGGTCTTCAAAGAGGTAATTATGTTAAAAATCAGGTCATTAAGGTAGACCTTAATCCAGTTTGACTGGTGTGCTCATAGGAAGAGGAAATTTGGACACAGCCAGTGGCAAAGGAAAGATGTGAAGACACAGGGAGAAGGTGGTCATATACCAGCACAGGAGACGGGTTTCAGAATAAATCAAGCCTGCTGACACCTTGCTCTCGGACTTCTAGCTTCCAGAATTGTGAGAAAATAAATTTCTATTGTTTAAGTCTCAGCCTGTGGTAATTTGTTATGGCAAGCCTACGACAAACTATCACCTCTCCCTATATATAAAAAGAGCTACCCTATTTCATCCAGTACCTTCCTTGAGACAGGACACCTTGCTCTAGTTACAAAAGGGGGCCAGTCTTGTTCAGCTTGACAAGTAAGATCAGGAGAAAGAGGAGACAGCAGCAGATGGTGACCCTGCCAGGAAACCTGCTGGGGTTTCCTGAAGCTCCAGGCACCACTCGTGCTCATTTCTGGGGCTCCTCTTCCCCTCCAGGGTCTGGAGGACTAGAAAAGGGACTGGGAAGGTGAGGGCTGCAAGGAAAGAAGTCCAACATTCACAAACTCCAAAACCAACTCACTTGGAAGAGAATGGATGACTCCTTTCCATTTTCTAAACTAGCCCCCTTTTATTTAATTATTATTAAAAGTTAGCATATGGGGTAGGCTGTCCTACACTGGGGAAGTGTTTTGTGTTTGGTTCGGGGAGTGTATTCTGGAAATCTTTTATTTTGGAGAATAAAAAAGGGAGGCTGCCTTCCACCTGGTCACAACACTTCACTGAAGGTGCATCCAAGCATTGCAATGGTCCAAGCGCTTGGCTTAATTAGTTTTCTGACAGGGTTCTGGATTTTAAGGGGCGTGTTTTTAATGGGCTTGCCTTTTCCCTGCTGCCTGCATTAACCAAAGGACTGAGAGCCCAACTTCCTCATTTGGGTAATCTCAGCCCTCATTCATTAATTACCTGAACAGGGCCACCTTCCTGTCCTCACCCACTAGGCTTTGATCATTCTTCTTCCATATAAGTAACAGAAAAATTGGAGAAAGGATAATGCTTCAAATCAGAAAAAAAAAAATACCTGAAGAATAATTAAACATGAAATCCTTAACATGAAATCCTTAACATGAAAGTTACAGGATGAATTCCTCCCTCTCTTTGTTTTACCAACACTGAACATCAAATCCCTTCTTAGGTACAATTTTATAACTGCCTCAAACAAAGCTGGTTCTTAAGAAGAGAACTAACCACCCACGCCTACATCCCCATTGTCAAAATGTTCTCAGTACTTCTGAACATATTTAGTTTTTAAGTCAGTGGCCTACAGTTAAAGAATGACTAGACAGCTCCACTCTTACACAAGCAAGACTTGTCAGTTAACAAACTCAGCTTCTTGAAAGGTAAAGGAAGATGAATAATAGTTCTATTGCATCAACCCTTCCATTCTATGACAGTAGGGATCCAAAGTCTTTTGTTCATTTCTTCTGAGATTTGGGCTTGGTAATTTAATCACAGCCCATACAGCAGGAATCTACTAACTAGAACAGAAATGTCCACGTGGATCTGAACATTTATCTTACAGTGTTGGGTTTTAAAGTATGAATGAACTCATAGTTTTTTTAAATACATCTCATAGCTCTTTCCAATGAACAAACCTAGAATGACATGCCCTCACATTAACAATGAGCCCAGCCAGCACCCAGATCAAAGCTTCTAATGAGTTCTCCACAAAGAGGAACCAGAGACTCTTGGAAGAATGACTGATTCAAGATCTGGAAGAGGGAGTAGAGAGGATGGGGCATCTTATGGTGCCAAAAACCCATCAAAGACTTAGGGTCTCAACTTGAAGAGCATTCAGAGTATCAAAAAAGAGAATTGATGGTAACAGTCTATCTCAATTCAATAAAAATCCATGAATCCAGAGTGATATTCAGAAAGAGGGTGAGTGAAGATTCTTTGTAGGAGAAGACCAGCAGCTCTTTGTAGAAGGAATGAAGAATGACAGCATCTCTATTGTGAACTGCAATGTGGTAGCTGAGCCAGATAGGAATCAAAAGATAAGAACTCCAACAAACATACACAGGCAAAAGATAGCAGGAATAAATCTTGGACTCAATGGTTACCAGAGGGTATGGGAGGGAAGGAAGCAGGAGAGGTACTGGCACAAGTATTTTAGTGGAGAGTGAGTGGAACATGTGCACATAAGCAAAAGTATAACCCCAAAATTAAAATTAAAAATACATTTTAAAAAAGGAAGCTTAAAAACTAAGTTGAAAATTTATTAGGAAATAGTCCATTTGCCCTCAGCCAAAAGTCACCTCACAAATCCTACTAATTGCAAAGGAAAAAAATATTTTTATTGTTCAAAGATCCAGCAGTCACCAGCTCTGCATCAGCAGTAGGGGACAACAGATACCAAATTCACAGTATCATCTATGAAGGTGTTTTGGCAAAAATGTTTGCTGTGTCCGAACATCTATGTCCAACCTTTCCCCCCAAATTTGTGTATGTTGAAAGCCTAACTCCAAAGTGATAGTGTCAGGAGATGGGATCTCTGGGGGTGACTAGGTCACAAGGGTGGAGCTCTCATCGTGGGATCAGTGCCCTTGTGAAAGAGCACCCGAGGCCTCTCCGCCACAAGAGGACACAGGAGACACAGACAGCCCAGAAGATCTGCTTGCTGACTGGGCTGGCACGCTGACCTTGAACTTCTAGTCCAGATCTATGTGAGGTCATCTTTCTTGTTTATAAGTCTCCCAACTACAGTATTTTTGTTATAGCAGCCTGACTGGACTTAGACAACATTTATTCTGACTCTACTCACACCTCCAAACCTAGCTTCCAGTTTACAAGAAATACATAGCATGAAAGAGAAAGTAAATGACACATGAGGAAACTATTAAGAAACCCCTAAGGTGGGCTATTCTCTAAAACATCCTAGATGCTGCAAAAAGTTAAAGAAGGCATCCAAACTGTTATAAGTTAAGAGACTAAGGATCCATAACAACTAAATGCTAGAAACCTTGATAAATCCTAATGCTGAAAAACAGCTTATGAAGACATTCTTCAAAGAGGGAAATTTGAAAATACTGAATAGTTGATAAAAACAAATCACTTGATTTTCTTAAGTGTAATACTGATTATAGTAGTAAAATGTCCTTTTCCTGAAAGACAGATTCTCAAGTATTTGGGGCTGAAATGCTCTGATGTTTAAAACTTAGGAGAATCCAAGAGCAGATATAACAAAGGGCTGCGTGCTGGTACAGTGTTCTGATGTGGTGTGCACGAAGCTCTTATTTTGGGGTAATCATTATTCTGCATTCACGTCCTACTGTGCCATCCTAGTCCCATTCAAGGTACTTCATCTGGGGTCTCCAGACTCTACCCCAGAAACACAGGTTCCTGCATCAGCGTCTTTATCTGACAGCAGAAGCATCTGGCCCACGCACTGCCCTTTATGGGAGCACACTCAGATGCATCCAGGCAGGCAGTGAGAAAGCTGTTTCACACCCTGAATTCCTTATTTCCTACAGGCAATGAGGTAGAACAAGAGGCCTAAATCATGAGTGTGCCCAGCCCGGTTCAGCTGACAAGCTTTGTTGCGGCCCAACTACATGGTAATTATTAACCACACAATGAAGTCCAGCAGCTGGGCCCTGTGCTGGCACCCGGGAGGTCCCAATAATTTCAAGTAGTAACAATGACTACACAGCTCTTGAGTGCTCAGTGTGTTTCAGACATGATTCTGCCTTAGACAGAGCAGAATTCATGCATGTGCAGATGCGGCCAATTTTCATCACATTATCACTGAGTACTACACTCATACTCACTCACTGTAACATTCCTTGTTGACAAAGGTCAAATAATTTTTAACATTCACTTTCAGAAGGCTGAGTAACTAAGTCATCTTTGCTTGAGAAAATGCAAACTGGTACTCAAGGTAGGAGGTTCACTATTTTTCCCCTGAAAACCATTAATGCAAGTCCCTCCCCAAATTCTTGCAGGTCTAGGCATCCGGAACCATTTATCATGAGAAGAATGTATCACATTCATAATCGCAGCTTGCTTTCTGACACACCACCGCTATCAAAGTGAGAGAAGCAAAGACGTATGACCAGCTCCAGTTGTTCCTCCCGGGCCATCGCTAATAAGCCACTCGCCATCACTCACAGCTCCGTTCACACATGAACATTAGAAAATTCAAAAGACTAGAACAGATGTTTCTCTCCTCAAAGTTATTGCAGATGGTTATTAAGGAAGAAAATTAAGCCTCAAGTATCTTGTGTGGGTAGGAAAAAGGGGAAAAAAAGACCTTCGAACATCAAGGAAGTTAGGCAGGCATGAAAATCTTTGAGGCCTGCGGCTGAATGATTTGAACATGTACAAAAAAAAAAAAAAAGGAAGTGTGGCAAACCACGCAGCAAGGGACTGTAGCACTTGACGGCATGGTAACAGTGGATAAAAGAGTAAATATGTGTTAATAAAATAGGAAGGCTACACTGGAATAGCATCCGTAATTGGAACTGAAGAAAAGAATATGCCACCCAAAATAGGACTGTAGAAACTCAGCGAGTTGTAGGCATTTGAAACACCACAAACGCAGGGAAAGGTTTTCTCTGAACTTTCTTATCTGCCTAAAGACAAATCCTCCAAAAGAAACAACTGTCATAAGTCCCTGCCCAGGAGCGTCATCAATCAGGGAAGACAGACTGTTATCGAAGAAAGGAGACTAGAAGTAGACAACACACCCAGGCAAACATTGTCAAGCATTATCATTCCCTCCCATCTACTCTTTTAAGAGCCCGTTCATATCTCCTAAAATCATTTTCTCTCCTGGGAGAGGTGCACATGCCTCCTTCCTCTCCCCCATTAAGATGCTGCTTAATCCTGAATTGTAAACCACCTCAGGGAGTTACTCACTGTTCCCTGGATATTTCCCATGTACATATGAGATACTCATGTTAAGAAATGTCTCTTCTTTTTCTCTCCTTAATCTGTCTTTTATTACAGGGATTTCAGCCAAAAATTCAGAAGGGCAGACGGAAAGTTCTTTTTCTTCCCCTACTGAATGGACATCTATAGGCAACAACATGCATGAGATCTCATATAGTGTTGATCAAAAGAAGCCTGATAATAAAAAAGTGTATGCCATGACTGTGTAAAACTTATGCAATTTATTTAAGTTTTCTTTTCATTTTTAAAATTTTAAATGGTAAGAAAATCAGAACAAGCAAAATTATTTAAAATGGAATTAGAATTCGGACTAATGGTTACTTTAATTAAGAGGGGTAATAACTAAGGCAGGTGCTGGTAAGGGTCTCTTTCCTGGTGTGGGTGCTGGTTAGAGGTATGTTTGGTATGTGAAAATGCAACAAAATGTATTTTTCTATGGGTTCTTTTCCAGATGCATATTGTATTTCATTAAAAAGCTAAATTAAAAATAGAAAGACACTCTCAGAAATGGTGGTAAATATAAAATTATCCACTGAACAGAGAGCTCAGTGTAATCAGGGGCCAACATCTAAGTCTATATGGAAAGTAAAATTAGACACAGTTGCTGCAATAGCCATACAAATAACTCCGCAGGCATTAGCAAGAATTGCTGGGGGGGATGTAATTACAAAGGCCTTTGATCTCCCATTATATCTCCTATCTGAGATCTCAAAGAAGCCCATAAACAAGTGAGGCATCTGTGTCTCCATCTGTTTACAGCACCAGGCCCATCCTGTGCCTCTGCCTGGTAGCAGCTGAACTCAGGAAAAGGACCTCGATATTGCCACAGTCCTGATGGAAAAATACCACGATTAAGTCAAGACTCCACATAAATTCACTTCTGTCTGCTCCTTAACAGCAGCATGCCAGTCAGACAGCAAAATTCCATGTGCCGGACTGGCTTTTTTCCCAATCCCAATCGGAAAAAGCACAAAGAACAGAGAACATGAAACAGCACAGCCTGCTACTTCAGACCTCCCATTCTATTTGATCTTCTTGCCTATCATAATGGATTATGTTTCCCCAAAATTTGTATGTCGAAGTGCTAAACCCCAGTACCTCAGGATATGGCTTTATTTGGAAATAGGGTCACTACAGATGAATTATTAATAGTTGAGGTCACAATGGGGTAGACTGGGCTCTAATCCAACATGGTATCCTTATAAAAAGAGAAAATTTGTAGAGAGAGAAACCATGTGAGAATTGGAGTATCATACCACATGCCAAGAAAGTACCAGAAGCTAGGAGAGGCCTAGAACACATCCTTCCTTAGCATCCATAGAGGAAGCATGGACCTGCTGACACCCAGTTATCAGACTTCTAGCCTCCAGAACTGTGAGAAAATATATTCCTGTTGTTTAAGTCACTTGGTTTGCGTTACTTTGCTCTTGGAAGTCTAGCAAATCAACCCATCTACATAGCCCAGGTCTGGCGAAACTGATCAACAAGGCAGTTCTACCCCTATTTTAGAGATTAAGATGCAAGTACAGAGAAAGACTGCTTGCTTGAAGTCACAAAGCCCCTCACAGAGACTGGAATTTAGGACTCAAGAAAAAAATCTGCTGCAAAAAAAATCATAAGTAAAAACATAAAAGAAATGGCAAACTCTCCTTCCCTGGAGGCCGGCTAACTCCTCTGCTGGTATGGCTTAAGATGGTTTTATCTAAAGGAAGGCAGCAAAAGGGGTCCCTCCTAGGCCTACAAATCTAAGCCAAATCCAACATACCTTCCTCCAAGACTCTCGTAATTCCCACTGCGGGAATGAACTACTTTTCAAAGGAACGTCTGAATCCGCTAAAAGAATATCATTACTGAAAATGAGGCAAGAAAAAAAGAGAATATAAATAGAAATGACATTTTAATAAATAATAAGACTTCAAGGGAGGCTAGTAGTTCAAGAATCACTTCTGAACTTTAATATTGCATTAATCTACACTGTCTCAAAAATGACAGTCTAGCAAAAACCTTGCACAATAGTGTCCATTTCCAACACAGTCACAGAAAAAAAGAAGCATGAACCTTTAAAAGCCATCAACATTTATGAAATGATGTCTGCTATGTGCCACCTATGGCTAAAGTCCAAATTACAGCAAATATCGGTAATATCTAGATAGTCTAACATTAGCTGGAATAGTATTTCTAAGGTTAAATTTTTTGAAATGGAAATTTACTTATTTGAGAACAATTGAGCTTCCACTACACACTGGATACCAATCAATAAACTTCTAGAAGTCAGACACAGTGATAAATACATACTAGCCCTGCCCTCACAGAGCTTAAAGCTGAGCTCCCAAACTCAAGTTCAGAGCTAACCCAGAGTGGTAATATTTGCTGGTCTTCCAAGGAGAAAATTTAGTGACAACAATCTTAGAAATTTCTATTTGTTCTTCTTAGTTTGAATATTAGCCAGACTGCAGTAACAGAGGTTGAAATTCCTACTAGAGGCTGGGCTCTGGGCTACTCTCAGGTACAATGCATGGGAGGAACATTCTCCTTACTGTGTGCACCAACCATAGACGCCAAGGTCACCGATTTAATCCCCAAAGGGGCAGGTAACTTCAAAAGGCTGCATTTATTATCCTGGCTGACAACTCCACATTTCAAAGCATTGGTTTACAGAAGGCATCATGTCCTCCAACATGCTCAGAGGTGAGGGGGGTAAAGCATTTCCTGAACAGAGAGAAGCAAAAGCCGATTCAAAGGAAGCTTTTCTAATGCAGGAAGCAACTCCCCCTCCAAATATCAGGAACTTTCCCAGGGGGGGAGCCAGGGGTGTACAATGAAACCAACATTCTCTACATCTGGAATTTCCTCAGTCTTTCAAGGACCCCCCTGACCTGACATTTTCAGGTTAACCTACCAGGTAAACTTGTGCTAATGACTGTGACATTCCTTGTGTGAATTCCATTTCCCTTTCCTACTGAGGACTGAGTGGGCCAAAAACAGCCTCTGAAGAGCTAGCCCCTCATGAAGCAGTGGCTTCAAGGGGCACACCTCAGTTTTAGCCCAAAGCTGCATCATTAGGACTTGATGCCATCCAACTCACCTTCTTTCCCAATGACATCATATCACTTTCAGCCAAATGACAGGTTGAATGTTCCGTTCCAGTGTAACTGATTTGAGTTTTTGCATTAAATTTGTAACTTATCCACTAAAAACGATGCCCAGCAAGTCACAAGATAGGACTTGTAAATGGTGCTAATGGTGTTGACTTTTCCCTGTGGCACAGGTGAGCTGAAAAATAGAATTATAACTGCATGTGTTCATGCAGATAACCCAGTTCTCAGACTTTAAAGAATAAGACACATGAGAAAAAAAGACCTTAAAAGCCACTCCCTTCAAATCTCTTTAAAAACAGAGCTTTAAAGAACAGCTCTAGCACTGTCCAAGGGAAATTGAGAAACTACAGATACCACTCCTTACTACCAATCACCGTATCTTTCAGAAAAATCAAAATGTATAGAAATACAATGGCTTCCAATTTCAAGAGTACATGTTTTTTCAGAGTTCTATTATGTCCAGTTGGCTATTTAAATCATGCCAGAAACTGAAACCCTCACCTTCCTAGGCTACTAGAAAACTATTAGGTTTCTCTGCTCTCTAGAGCTTCCTGCAGACATTTCCTGGGGTGGGCCTGGGGAGGGGGTTGTGTTCCCTGGGCACACCCCCTGTAGGATTTTTGGCCTTATCTTTTCTAAGTCACAAGGGACTTCCTGAGAATTAAAAATAAGCTGTCAAGGCATTCTGCGGCATTTAACAGGACACTGGTCACTTAGTGGTCCGTGGCATCTACTGCAGTAGCCAGCAGTTTGGCTATAGCCAGAGCCACCAGCTCTACAAATAACTCATAGCTCACGTGCCAGGGAGGGGGTGCTCCTGCCAGCTCTGCATATCCCAGAACTCACTTCTCTCTACACAACCAGCTCTAACACCAGCACATCTTAACCTTCACACTGTCCCACAGATTTTACAAGAACGCCTCAAACACCTCAGGTTTAAAACGTTCATAATATCCTCCATTGAATAAAGGCAGCCAAGTTTTCTATTTTCAACTTGATCATTTTTTAAAATTGGAAGATTCTTCCCATTTCCTCTACTGTAGTCCATTTAGTAGATCCACAATGGCTTTTTAAAAAGTCCCATTGCGTACACACAACCATCATCATTCCCTCCTGTTTCTCCTAACAATTTTTATCCTGCTTCACACCTAATTTAGACCTTATCACATATTATTTCAGGTATAAAATGTCCCATCCTGTGGCTGTGTTACAACTTACTTATCCCCTCCCCTCCTTGCTATACAATTACCTGACCTGCAACTTTTCTTTATTATGTATTTATTATAAATCACACTTTAAAGAACATCTTTATTTCAAAGACTTTTTTTACTTCAGACATTCCCTTGAAAACAGTTCAAGTTAGAATTATTCCAAGTGTGCGTAATTACCCAAATGGGCAAACTGTTTTAGTTTTCACTGACACACTGACAAGACAGTTTTGTTTTTTTTCCAGTTTTATATTCTGACATTTCAGTATTCCATAACAAAGAATCATTCCTGCCCTAAGCCAGTCTTCTGTAGGTTCTTCTCTCCTGAATTGGTATGGTTCTTCCTCTAAGCCTCCTTCCTCCATCAACAGAAATGGCTCCAAATGCCTCACATTCAGTAGTAGGGTTTTGTTACACGTCTGTTTTAGGCTTTGCCTATTTTCACTGCTCCTCCAACCCCTGCAACAACACACTCAAAAAAAGCATTCTAGTAACATTATTTTTTAAATTATATGGAATATATATTTGCTGATCTTACTGGCTTTTTAGGTTGTAAAACTTTTTAGTGAGTAGAAACATTTTTTAAGTAGCTAACAAAATAAAATAGGATAATTTAATAGTCTTAGGACCTACATTCTAATTTCCTTTGTATAAAACTTTTCACAAGTGTCTATCAAACTCAGTCATATTCAAATCATCAAAAACTGTACTTTACAGGTTCATTTATTACAAAACTCACAATTTCTACCCTCTATTCCTTCATTTACCAAAAAACACAAGTAATTTTCCTCCTTTTCTCTCCCAGAAGTCTGACAACTTTTAATAGAGTTTAAATCTTTGAGTTTTTGTTCCTCATAATTTCATGACTATCACACTGAGATTTAACACAAACACATACACTAAGTATACATTGGCCAGAAATGCACAACTTAATAAAATGTACAAATGCTGCAAAATTTAACATAAAGCTGCAGTTATGAACATTTACTCATCAAAACAGAAGTGGTCAATCTAAATCTGATTGGCTGTTGCTATGTTTTTCTATCGATACTTGTTTATTACTCATTCGCTCAGTACCAACATGGCCTCATAAGGAAGCAACAGGAAGTTCCAATGGTTTAAGAACTACTCATGAGAAAAGAGAGAAGAGATGCAGGCAGATTTCTTAATTTAAAAGTTAAAGTCACAAGACGTTTACATGGCACCCTCCCCCAGCATTTAACTGTTCTAACAAAATAGGGTTCTACTTCTGAGGCCTTTTCTCCCTTTCTTCATTCCAGAAAATACACATGGTGGCTTCTCAAACCAGTATGTGCCTATAAATGTGTGAAATGCTAGTTTGATTCAGGAGGTCTGGGTGGAACCTGAGACTGGTCTAACAAGCTCCCTGGGGCCTACCGATGTTAGGCTGAGAACTCCAAGAAGCTCATACACAGACTTCAGTACCTAAGAATTTTATAATCACTGGATTTAAAATAAAACTCTCCAAAATGCAGTTATAAATGATTGACTAGCACAATTTGCCTTATTAAATACAAGGTGCTTAGGGAAAGACACCTTATTTTCCCTCAATATTACCAACACGGATTGAGCACATTACAGTGGATATTAGCAAAATATATCACAAACTGGAAGCAAGGGGTGCCCAGAGGAAAGAACTGGGTGAATGGAGGACGGACAGAAGGGAGGATTTTCACTGAATATTCTTTCAGTTTCTAAGCATTGAACCTATTGAGTGGATCACTTATTAGAAAATAGAGTACAAACATTTTTAAGCATTTCATAGGATATTCTAGAAGCTCAATAAATGTTAACTCAAATTATCTATTTCCCAGGAAAGTAAGTGGTAGCACCTAGAGACCACTTACCTCAAGTTAGCATTTTTCTTCAAAAAGGAAACAGGACTTATAATAAATATAATATAGAAGGTGGTTAATCCATTATTTACTATAATATATAATAGTTACAATAAATATTACAATATCATTAATAAAATTTTTGACTAATTGCTCTTCTCTAGCAGTGGGAAAGAGGGCACGGAAGTGTGCCTTGACCCACCATAGATTCCCAAGAGCTTCCATGTGTACCCCTCACAGATGCACTACAGGGAATTTTATATTACCTCAACCTCTGGTTTATAAGGTTGAGAAGTGGGCCTATTTGCATGGTAATTGTTCCTTTTACCAGCACTCAAGGTGGTTTTAGATCTATACAGAACTGCAATGAAAACAGAAACCAGAGGAGGAAACAGGTAAGTGTGTATATGTGCATGGGTGTGTCATCACCAAAGTGACCCTGTGGTTAACCTTTATGGTAAACATTAGCTGGACTTCTGATCTAATCTTAAACCATATTGACCCAGCCCCACCTGTACCCTCACAGGTTCTCCACAGCAGACATATTCTTCTTTACATAACTTGGCCATAGCTTTGCTCTAAGGTAGAAAGTACTAGTTGCATTTGTGACTGATAAATTAATATTCACCTGTAAACCCTTCTCTTGGTTCTGCTTTTTTATTGCATCACCATAAAGTAGTCTGAACCATGTGTCGCAAGGCTTCCTTCCCCAGCTCTCTCACATCTGCCCTCATTCAGTCACACTGCCAGAGCCCTGGCCTGGGAGTTCATCCTCCACCCAGGTCCCCCTTCTTCTCTCCGTCTCTGGTATGGCCTGTGCTTATAGCTGAGAGGACCAGCTGCGTGGGCCGAAGGGAAAGGAAAGATACAGGCAAACCTAAGCAGGCTGGAATCCACATGTCAGAGCCCTACCCTGAGGAGTTCTGGCACTGGTCCAGCACAAGTGTCTAAAGACGCACAGTCAACCATGTCTAATATGCATTTCCGTGGCTGGTATCCAAGCAGACACAGCAGTTATAGGGAGGTCATCAAAAATGTTGAGCTGGAGGAAAAAGGAGACCCCACAGCACGGACAATCTTCCCAACTCTCCAGCCAGAGCAGAGCCCCCAAACAGTTACACAGAGGGCCCAGACCAGCACTGCCTCTCAGCAGTATGAGAGGCTTGTACGGAGGATGGCGAGAACCAGGCAGATCCAAGGTCCCAGTCAAGAAGGCTGCCATACAGGCAGAGGCTGTGGTTCCAGGAGGAACATAGTGTCAAGCAGAAATCAAAGAAAAAACTCAATTAACAGGCTATTGAGAAGGTTGAGGCAAGAACGTCATTCAGCTCACAGGGAAGCTCCCTCCCAGGACTTGAGCTGTGCGGCTGGTCTCCTACCTGCCAGCATATGGTGGGAAGCTGCTGAGACACCTCTGCCCATGTCAGCAATGGATCAAGAACTGAGAGCTACTGAGCTGGGCCTGCCAGTGAAAAGCAAAAGGAGCTACCCCTGCACAGGGCCAAGGAACACAATGACAGCTGCCAAACTGCCTTTCACTCACTCAGCACTCAGCAGCTGCAGCAGCAGCAGCACCATCACCATCAAATCACCAGTTACTAGCAGGCATTGTCCCTAAACCATCACCACCTACAATTCTCCTCCCTGCTCATTAAACCCCAGCTACTTTGACTACCTTCTTTTAAAATGTATTTATTTGTATCTTTTACATTATAATGTATTCCCCGTGGATTACCCACCACCAAGTCACTCATGAACCATCACCACAGTCCCCTGTGTTCCCCTCTCCCCCATTTTGAACCCTTATTCTTTCCCTCCCTCTCTGAATATCTCTCTCTTATTTGGTATCTCTAGATTCCTGTTATAAGTGAAACCATTCAATATTTTTCTCTTTCTTTCTGGCTTATTTCACTGAGCATGATCCCTTCTAACTTTGACCTTCTTGATGTTCCTTGAGTAAACCAGGTCAGTTGCCACCTCAGGACCTTTGCATTTGCTGTTAAGTAGCCAATAACCATCATTATTACTTATTTTATATATGCATATATTGTGTATTATATACACTGATTAAAATCTTATTTCTACAGTTAGATTATACGCAAACTGAGGGCAAAAACACTTGCTATATTTTGGAATCTTCCAAACTTCTTAACACAGGTCTCTAATCATTATTTGTCAAACGATTGTAACAAAGGCTTTCCACTTTTTTTTTAATATATATTTTTATTGTTATTTATGTCGTTTACATTTTGTATTCCCCTTGGGTAGCCCACCACCATTTCACCCGTGATCCATCTCCATGGTCCCTTGTGTTCTTTTCTATTCCATTTTGTGAAAGGCTTTCCACTTTTAAAGATTCACTTGAAACTCCTTAGAATCTCCATTTTAACAGTGATTCCAATTCTTTACTTTTTCCAGGACTGACCTGGTGTGCAAATACAGCAAATCCCCGAAAATGGCATTTATAATAGGAACTTTGCTAATACATGAATAGCAAAGCCAAAATACTGTATGAAAGATCAAACAAATATTGACTCAAAGAATTTTCCCCAAGGCAACTGTTATAGTCTTATCTTGAATAGGTGTTTACACAGTTAATTAAGTATTGCTATGGACTCAGCAAAATCCCAGGCAGACCCTGACAAACAGAGTTTTACATTCCCACCATCTTATCATTATTTACAAGTCCCTCTCCTCACACCCCCTTCCCCTATCAGTACTGCTAATACTATGTGTGGGATTAAATCTTAAGAAAGTCATACATCTATTATCCGTGGACAAAAGATAATGGAATCTCAGTGCCAACAACTCCACTTACCTATCCCACAGCAAATATGCTCTGTCTTTACCCTCCCAGAAATCAATCAGGCTGCATCTGTTACTACCTGTTGACTTCTTGGAATCGTATGAAACAGTAGAACATTGTGGAAGGAGAGGCGTTTGCTGGTTTCATGGAATATGCTTCCATACACCAAATACTAACAAGAGTTTACTTCCTACAGTTGTCAGTGTGAAGCCTGCTGGAACCCAAGAGCCTCAAAACTCACCTCAAAATCACAGGCTGTTATGGGAAGGGTGTGGGCTAATTGCTAGCTTACACTGGATTGTCTAAAATGTGGAGATCAGTTATGACAGGTAGAAGCCAAGAATCTATTCATAACCTTTCTCCCTTCCCCCCTCCCATCCAGCCAGTATTTACTGATGACATCCTATTTATAAGATAGTACAGGCACTATTCTAGGCACTGGGAATACAGAAGGAATAAATCCTACCAAGCCTTCAGGAAGGTTCTATCTAGTGAGAGAAAGCAATGCCAGCAAGATAAGTAAAATTTCTATTATGTGGATACTGATATGTGCTAAGAGAAAATAGGGAAGCAGTATTTGAAAAGGTCAAAAGGTCAAAGGGTTGGGGTTAACCTAACAGCTAAGGACATCCTTGGTGAACTCATATTTGAGTCTGAAGTGAGCAAGCCAGCCCAGGAGACAAAAGGGGTAGAGAACTCTAGCCAGAGGAAACTTAATTGCAAAGGTCCTATGGCAGAGTATGGCTGGCATGCTGGGGAACATCAAGACGGCATTTAATTGGAGCCTAACATACACAGGGAGAGAGGTAAGACATCAGAACCAGGAGAAAAAGGGAGGGAAACCACACAGAACCTTGCTTCCAAAACATGTGTTTCTGGAAGGGAAGGAAGGGAGGTGATGGGAAGGAAGAGGTTGTGGGAGGTTTCAGGAGGGAAGGAAGAAAGGTTATGAATAGACAATAGACATATGTGTTCAGCACAGAAAAACCACCTGTTTTACCAAGTTTTCATTTGCTCACAACTCTAGTGGTTAGTTTACAAGACTATATATCCCATATTTCAAGAGAACAACCTCCTCCTACAAGAAGAAAAACAAAAGTTACACAGTAAGTCAATTGCCACAGGGAAAATTCCTAAGCTTCTATTAATAAAAATGAATACTGCGGCTTTGACTATCAGCTTCTTTAGAACTGGGAGCAGAAGTCACAAGAGCGAACACAGCTCAGAAGCATGGACACACCATGATGCTTAAAAGAAAGGTATATAGCTGGCAAAAAATAGTAACATGCAGAATTATGAGAAACTAAAGCACTAAAATTTACCACAGGGACATTTTTAATGTTGCAATGCCTCAAGTCTTTGGCAAACTTAAATGCCAACCAGGTTAACGCAATAACCAGACCACACATCCTTCCTGCCCAACCAGCTCCTCAACATAAACAAGACACTATCAGTCAAGATCTCAGAGAAGGCTGGCTTTGGGGAGTTACCTAATGATCTGCTGTCTTCCAATTCAATTCAATCCTAATCAACCCAATTTCACACATCACTTTAACAGTTTTCAAATGATCAAACACTCAGAACAACTTACAGAGTCTCTTTGTAGTGACTCCACTTCTTAAAAAAAACAGGTATTAGTGACTAAGCAGTCACAATCCTTTCCCATCAAGTTCTGCAGAGGCCATACCCAGCACCCCACCCCCCAAAATGGACAAGTTCCTGTGACTGGGTCATTTCATGGTGTTCCTTGATTGCAGTTATCAGAAAGAAGAAAACTAAAATAAGTCAGTGGGATTAAAGTGACACACTAAAGAACTGTGGGGTAGAAGTGGCTAGAACTTCCGGGAGGTTGAATTAGGAGTGAAAATGAGTTTTGAAGGAAGGTAACAGGGAACAGTATAAGGCAGGAGAAAATAGGGAAGTCTTAAAAAAGAGGCTTAGAATTTTTAGAAATCTGCATTGAGTTCTGATATTCTCTGAAAGAAACAAGTTAGTTACTTTACTTTCTGTACTGTGTTCCCCAGAATGCATCACTCTTGGAAAACAGGACTTGGGACAGTCTAGTCAATGGACCAATGCGCCAAAATCTTCATTGGACATGATACATTGAGCATTGTCCAGGGCAAGGTTGTATTCCAGAACAAAGCATTGCAAAGATGCCATCAGCAAAATCACAACCAGATGCTCCCTGCCCTGCCTCCAACCTGCAAGCCAGTGTTCCACAGATGGCAAAAATGACACACTGATGTTCTTTCAAACTTAGTCCAAGTAACCAAAATCTGCTTCTATGAAAGAAGGCTGTTTCCAGTTATTTAGAAATTTCTAGAGTTGACCTACGAAAATAAGGATGTTCTCTAGGAATCGTCAATCTAACCAACCTCTCCTTTTCCCCTCCATAAGAAAATTTATCAAGCAATTCAAAAGCAAAAGCTTTCCTACCCTCCAGGAAGTTTCTGATCAAAAAGAATCCATATCAAGAAGAGATTGGAGGGACATATATAACACACTACATGCCAACAAATGTCAACCAAAAATACTCTACCCTGCAAAGCTCTCATTCCGTTATGAAGAAAAAACATGGACCTTCTCTGACAAACAGAAACTACAGAAATTCATCATTACCAAACCCCCACTCCAAAGAATATTAGGAGAAGTCATGAAGACAAAACCAAC
>PVIJ01018217.1:0-26979 GCA_004024925.1 Scalopus aquaticus | reverse complement strand
CAAAATGGATAAAAGACCTGGATGTAAGACCTGAAACCATAAAATGTATAGAAGAAAATATAGGCAAAACTCTACATGACATACATCTCAGCAAAATCTTGAAAGACACATCCCTCAAAGCAAAGGAAGTGAAAGACAATATAAACAGATGGGATTACATCAAAATAAAAAGCTTCTGTACAGCAAAAGAGATATTAACTAAAACTAACAGACACCCTACCAACTGGGAAAAGATCTTTGGACAGGATTATTTGAACAACACAGGAAATGGAGAAACTGGCCCCAGTGACCATGCACCCATCATTGAAACAGAGGCTGCAGAACAGCTGGCAGTGTGGCCAGAGTTATCACCCTCTTTTGGATTGGATAATGGCTGCTGTGCAAGCAGTATGGGCTGATGTGGGAGATGTGCCAGAGACTGCATGTAAATGGCAAACATATGCTGAGCTTGTGCAGGTACTTCATAAACTGGGACTGCAGCAGGCTATGTTTAATGTAAATATTCATGGTCCTGACGATGAGTGTTTCACAGGAGGAATGAGGTATTTGATACTGAAAAATGCCCTTTCATCCTCATTTGGGTCCCTTATGACAATTCTGGCACCCTAATGTGTTTCGCCGAATACATGACATCACCACAACGGTAGCCAGCTTCCATGAAGTCGAGAGCTCCCGCTCTCAGCTCTCAGAAGAGAATAAGGGTAATTATTGAACCAAAAAGGACACCAAAAAGGGAAGCCAGCCTCTTAAAGTCACAGAACTTCTTAAAATCTCCTGTACCCACATGTGGACAGATCTAGTGAAAACAGATGTAGATGGTGCTAAAACACATTCAAGGCCCAGTGCATATTTGCTAGTGTTAATGGAGACAATTGTGAGAGGTTCACGCCCATGATAAGATGGGCTGCTGTGAAGGGGAAAGCTGGGGAGTCCAGGCTCCAAGCATGTGCCCTGTGCCTTGAGGACCACTTGCTGCTGATCCCAGCCCAGGGGGATGTCTTGTTCACTTGTGAATAGGATGAAGGCCAAGGAACCTGTCCATGGTGACCAGAGGCCACATGTGGAGCTTCTATCCACTGGTCCCCAACCAATGTGCAAAGGGTTTTGGCCTGGGTGGTTAAGGGGGCAGAGTATACCCTGTTTATATGGGAACCCAGGGAAGTTTCAAGGTGTAGCAGCAGTGT
Organism: Scalopus aquaticus; assembly: GCA_004024925.1. NCBI lineage: Eukaryota > Metazoa > Chordata > Mammalia > Eulipotyphla > Talpidae > Scalopus > Scalopus aquaticus. The sequence goes on along the minus strand of PVIJ01018217.1, from coordinate 25,795 downwards.
AGGGTAAACAAGAGTCATCAGGTTTTTCCGCCCTCCCCTCAGTGGTGGACCTCTGCAGGCCTAAGCACATGTCTGATGGTGGGCACCTGGAGTAAGTAGGATATGGGCATACGTGAGTGGGCGCACCTGAGCCAGAGACTGGACTTATAAGCAGAGGAAGCAGCAACAGCAGCAGTAGCAGAGAGTGCAGCAGAGCACCATTCGGGGTGCAGCAGAGAGACCACGGGACACTGCCAGAGAGCCCAGAAAGCATGAAGATTTGCCGGGGGCTGAGAGGCCTGCCACCCTCCTGGCTCCCCGGCCCTGTTGCCTGCGCTATACCTGCTTGCCTCCCTATAAGAGACCATTAAAAGTCTAAAAAACACCGAGGGCTCCAGGACTCATTCTTGCCCATCTGCATGAATCCTAAGGAACCTGCATTGGTGCCAGGCTGGCACAGTAGGCTGGCACAACAGGCAGGAAGACATGGAGCAGGTTTCCTCTGATTCAGGAAGACAGGTAAAGGAGGAGTCCTGGAGTCCTCAGTCACTTTTTCAGGCTTTTAATTATCTTTTGTAGTGAGGTAACCAGGTACAGGGCAGGTAGGGGACCGGGGAAGCTGGCAGGCCTCCTGGACCCCCGGCAAATCTTTACTCTTTCTGGGCTCTCTGGTGTTCGCTCGTGGTCTCTCTGCTGCACTTTGCATAGCCCTCTGCTGCTGTTCTCTGCTGCTGCTGCCAACACTGTGCTCTGTGACGCCGCCCTTATAGCCTCAGTCTCTGGGCTCAGGTGCACCCACTCACGCACGCCCACACCCTACTGCAGGTTTCCGCCATCAGGCATGCAAGTAGGACAACAGGGATCATCAATACTAATAGTAATAGGGCAGAAAATCCTGACCATTCTTTCATTTACTCTACACAGGGGTCTGCTTGTTATATTGATGGCTATGGAGGCCGAAGTGTCAGGATGACAGCACCTTGAGACTAGCCTTGGGGAGTATGCCTGTAAACAAAAGAGTCATCAAGTTTTTCTACACTCCCTTCAAGGATAGACCTCTGCAGGCCTACACACATGCCTGATGGCAGGCACCTGGAGTAGGGTGTGGGCCTGCTCAAGTGGGCACACCTGATCCAGAGACTGGGCTTATAAGAAGCAGCAGAAGCAGAAGCAATAGAAGTGGCTGAAGTAAGGAAAGCGAGGCAGCAGAGGCATGGTAGTGGCAGAGGATCGTGTGGCGGAGAGTGGCAGAGAGCAGTGGAGTACAGGGAAGAATGGCGTGAAAACAGCTAATAAAAAGAATCTGCTTGAACCAATGATGAACCTACACAGTCTGGGATGTTTGCAAAACAGTGTGATTACCCCCCAAAGAGTATAAGTGTACGTGTCGCCACTCCCGGAGTACATCTGGTGGTGGATTTACTACATGGCTTGTGCCTGCAGACAACAACAACAGAAGGCCAAGAAGCCTGATGGTTCTTGGGGTATGTAGGTAGATTGCTGTAAGTTGAATAGAGTTGTTCCCCCCTTGCATGCAGCAGTGCCTTCAGTGGCAGACTTCATGGATCTTCTGCTGATGCCAGTAACGTCTTTAACGTTTTGCCCCTAGGTTGGTATGCCCTAACACCTTAGTGGACTGGGCTTACTTGTATTCTGTTGTATTCATTTGCATTCTGTTACAGTTTGTATTACTTTTGTTGGTTATGGGTACAATGTTCCACATTCGCCAAGAGAAACTTGGGAAAGAGTGAGGTGAACAATGAAAAATGGATTATAAGGTAAATGAGTTAATCAGGCTTTTTTAAGCCCTCCCACCACTAGCCTCAATGACCATCACCTGTGGTCTTATAACCCTCCCATGATTATGAACACCTGGGCCCAGGGACACAGATGTGTACATGTGTTCATGTACTCATTCTAGAAGGGATGAGATAAAAGGGCTGCATCACTCTGGGGGTTAGGAGCCTCAAGTTGTCTCCCTGCTGCCTGGTTTTCCTTACAGCATTAAAAGCCTGTAAAATCCATGGAGGACGCCAAGATTCCTTTACCCATCTGAGAACCAACAATGAACCTACCTGGCCTGGCATTGTTTCTTAACACTATGTAAGAACTCTTGATTACCCTAATATCATGCAATGAAGGAGCCCAGACTAGCCATGTGAAGAAGTCACATAGAGAGATGTCCAGTTTTACCAATATATCTACTCATCCAAGTTTGGGTCATCCTAATTTATCTTAGACCCCACTTTGGTCTAAGCACCATCCATGTGAGTTAAAAAATTCATTCTGAACATTTTATTTTCTTCATAGTGAAATTGGGCAGAACGGGCCTCAAATGCCCAGGCTCTGTGGCAAGAGCCACCAAAATGCCCCAAAAGGCCAAATACAACAAAGGACAGTGCCTGATGAGAGGACAGGGCACTGTCTGTGGTTTCTCACCCGCGCGCACAATTGCAGGAGACTTCAGGCTACAGGAACAACAGCAAACATGGGGTTTATTGTACAAACGGGGGGAAACAGAGCTCACTGCAGCCTCAGGTGGCGGCCGCCTCACCCAGAACGCATCGGGGACGGCAGCTCCTTGGGAGGTGCTGGGTTAGACCAACAAACAGGCCTCTGAGACACCAGGCCCAGGGCCTCTGGGGCTCCTTTCAGGCTGCGTCACAGACAGGACCGGAGGCCCAGTCTCTTCAGAGTCCTTTGGCTTCTCTTCCTCCTCGGAGGGCGGCTGCTGGTGCTTCTTTTCTTCTTTCTTCTCTTCCTCTTCGGAGGGCGGCTGCTGGTGCTTCTTTTCTTCTTTCTTCTCTTCTCAGAGGCCAGGAACTGACTTCTCTCTTCTCTCTCCGGAGTCTGGAACCGTCGTCTTTCTTCTTCTGGGGGCTGGTCGTGTCGTGTCGTCTCCTGTTCGGTTCAATCTTTTCCCCCCCTTCGGTTCAATCTTTTCCTTTCATTTTCCTCTTCGGTTCAAGCTTTTCTCCTTCTTTTTCCTCTTTTCCTCTTCAGAGTCTGGAACCGTCGTCTTTCTTCTCCTGGGGGCTGGTGGTGTCGTGTCTTCTCCTGTTCTTCTCTTCTCTTTTCCCCCTTTTTCGGTTCAATCCTTTCTCTTTTCCTCCTTCTCTCCTCTCTTCAGTCCAATCTTTTCCTCCCTTGATTTTTTTTTTTGGTCCCTCCAGTCCTGGCTTATATCCTCTCCCAGAGTACCATCCATAAGTCTTATTGGACCTTGTTCAATCCTGGAGCTGATTGGACCGACCCATCAGCTCCTAGCACCTGATTGGTCCATACAAAAACGGCAGTTACTGGGCAGGAGCAACTGCTATAACTGACTCCAGAGCAGCGGGATAAGAGGCCCCACTGCTCCTGCAGGCACCCAAGCTGCTAAGGCAGCTTGGTTCTGGTAACAATAGTACTTACCACCATCCAAAATTGTATTGTTTGTGTATTAGTATAGAGTAAATGAAAGAATGATCAGGGTTTTCCACCCTGCCATCAATGATAGGCCCTGGTGGTCCTGCATGCATGCCTGAAGTCGGGCACCTGAAGTCGGGCGTGGGCATGCAAGAGTGGGCACACCTGAGCCAAGACTGAGCGTATAAGGCAGCAGCAGCAGAGAAGATTGGCAGAGTGTGGAGGGGTACAGTGAAGAACATCATGGGAACAGCTAAGACAACAACGAGTCTGCTTGAACCGATGATGAACCTACCCAGTCTGGGATGGTTGCAGAACAAGTGGTGTAGAAGGCAGGAAAGTTCAATGCAGACGGGTGTGGAACCCTTTGAAACCTGGAGAGGGACTGTGGGGTGGCCTGCCACAAGCAGATGGTACCCGGTGGCCAGTCTCTTCTCGCAGTGGGCACCTCCCCAGGAGTGGCCAGAGGTAGGTGGATTCCCATTGCAGTTGGAACAGGCCCTATACGAAATAGAAGAGACCTTGGATAGATATAGTCCCCGTGAGGTGGCAGGTCTGTGGGGTGGGTGTTTCTCACGGCTCTGCAAGAGTCTAGGCAGAAAGAATGATCCAGAGTCCAGCAACTGCAGGATGAGACACAGGAACTGCGACAACGTTTGAGGATTCTGGAGGACGAGGTTCAGAGAAACCAACCCACCCTCCAGAGATGCCAGACTCCATCTCAGAAGAGGAGAAGGAGGCCAGCCCTTCGCCAGAGTATCACCCAGTAGTGGCAGACCGACCTGCAATGCCTGAGATGCCAGACTCCTCTGGAGAGGAAGAGGAGGCTGGTTCCATGCTGGGCTCACCCAGTGGTAACTCAAAAAATGAAGTGACAGCACCCTATGGCCCCAGGAGATCAGGCTGCTGGACCACCACAAATGACAGAACTTACTTCATACTGACCATACACCCAGGCACAACTGGTGGACTTGAGCAAACATTTCTGCCAGAAACCAGGGGAACACTTGGCAGTCTGGCTGCTGCGTTTGTGAGACCTGGAGATGGATGGGATTATTTGCACCACACAAGAGATGGAGAGACACCCATCATTGAGACAGAGGCTGCAGAACAGCCGGTGGTATGGCCAGGGCAACCACACCCTATTGGAATGAATAATGGCTGCCATATGGACAGTATGGGCCAATGAAGGAGATGTGCCAGAGACAGTGAGAAGATGGCAGACATATGCCGAGCTGGTACAGGTACTTTGAATACTCGTGGTCCTGATGATGAGCGTTTCACAGCAGGAATGAGAGATTTGGTACTAAAAAGTGCCCCCTTATTCTCATTTGAGTCCCTTATGGCGATTCTTAGCACCCTATGTGGGACGGCAAATACATGACGTCACCACAATGATAGCTAGTTTAGGTGAAGTCAAGAGCCAGTGCTCTCAGACTCAGAAGGAAATACAGGTAATTGTTGAACAATCAAAATGAATTCCCAAGAGGGCAAGGAAGCCTCTTAAAATCACAAAACCTGTTAAAGTTACCTGTAACCAAAGGTGGACAGATTTAGTGGAAGCAAGTGTAGATCGTACTAAAACACATGTGAAGCCTAATGCATATCTGTTAGAATTATGGAAGCAGCTGCAAGAACACCAGAGATTCACGCCCATAAGAAGGACTGCTGCTAAGGAGAAGCCTGGAAGCTCCAGCCCCAGGCACGCGCCCTGAGCCTGGAAGACCACTTGCTGCCACCCAGGCCCCGGGAGAGGCCCTGCTCACTTTCAAATAGGGTGAGGGCCAAGGAACCCGTCCACAGGGGACGGGTGGGGACTGGAGGCCACACGTGTATCTTGCCATCCACCGGTCCCCAAATAATGTGCAAAGTGTTTTGGCGTTAGTGGACACTGGAGCAGAATGTACTCTGCTCTATGGAAATCCAGAAAAATTTCAGGGGTCTCCTTGTTACGTTGACAGCTATGGAGGCCAAAGTGTGAAGGTGACAGTAGTAAAAGTACCCCTGAGGATTGGGCGATTACCCCCCAAGGAGTATAAAGCATATGTGTCATCCATAACAAGTACATCCTGCAGGTGGATGTGCTACATGGCTTGTGGCTGGAGACAACAGCCAGAGAGTTCTGTCTTAGGGTGCGTACGGTAAAGGCAGTGGTGCATGGACATACTAAGCATCTACCCATACAACTGCCAGTCCCTAGGCAAGTGACTTACACCAAACAATATCGCTTGCCAGGAGGCCACGAGAAAATTACAGGCACGATATCAGAATTGGAAAATGTGGGTATTGTTCGTACTGCCCCCAGCCCCTACAATTCACCCGTATGGACAGTGAAGAAGCCTGATGTCTCTTGGCGCATGACAGTGGACTATCGTGAGCTAAATAAAGTAGTCTCCCTCCCTTGCATGCTGCAGTGCCTACAGTGGCAGAATTGATGGATTGTCTGAGCTGTGAGTTAGCTGATCTGGCTAATGCCTTTTTTTTTTTTTTGACTGATATACCTTCAGAGAGTCAGGATCAGTTTACCTTCATATGGGAAGGCCGGAAGTGGCCATCTACTGTGCTCCCACAGGGACACCTCAAAGTCCTACTCTGTGCTATGGGCTGGTGGCAGCAGATCTGGCCCAGTGCGAGAAGCCATTTTCAGTGCATTTGTATCATTATATTAATGACATTTTGTTGACCAGTGACTCTCTTGCAGATTTGGAAAAGGCAGTACCTCTCCTACTGACACACCTGGAAATATGTGACTGGGTAATCAACGAAGGCAAACTGCAGGGGCCTGGACTGTCCGTTAGGTTCTTAGGGGTTGTCTGGTTGGGTAAGACAAAGGTTATCCCTGATGCTGTAATAGATAAAGTGCAAGCTTACCCCACTCCAACCACAGTGAAGCAGTTGCAAGCCTTTCTGGGCCTGCTGGGTTACTGGAGGGCACTTATACCTCACATGGCCCAGCTCCTACAACCCCTGTATGTGTTGATACGTAAGGGGGGCAGATGGGATTGGTCTGCTGAGGCAGACACAGCATTTGCCACAACCAAATGGACTATAAAGGTTTCTCAGGCCTTGCAGGTTTTTGACCCATCCTGACCCTGTAAGCTAGATGTGCATGTTACTCAGGAAGGGTTCCGGTGGGGACTCTGGCAGAAATCAGAGAGGCTATGACAGCCTATTGTGTCCTGCTCCCAACTCTGGAAGGGGGCCAAGACTAGGATTACTTAACTGAAAAACAGCTAGCTGTGTGTATGTAGCCTTACTAGCTACTGATAGTATAACTTCCACAGCTCCTGTCTTAGTGAGAACCACTTACCCAATAGCTGGGTGGGTACGGGATTGGACAACAAAGCCTCGTAGTGGTACTGCTCAAACACATGCTTTGGTGAAGTGGGGGGCATACCTAGAAAGTGCTGTACCCTGTCAACTAGCCCCTTAAGGGCGGAGTTACAGGAGGTTCTTGGTCCAGTGGCATATGACTGTATGGAACCGACCTCAGAAGCCTGTGTAGAAGCTGAACCTGAAGTTAGTCCCTATAAGGAGGGACGAGCACCGATTCCACCAGAGGCCTGGTACACAAACGGCTTCAGCCGGGGCCAGCCAGCGTCTTGGACAGCTGCAGCTGTACACCCAGAAACACACACCATTTTGTTTGAAATGGGGACAGGAGAGAGCAGCCAATGGGTTGAACTGCAAGCTGTGTGGATGATGGTGGCCCATGAACCTTCCCCTCTGGTAATTTGTACTGACAGTTGGGCTGTGTACAGGGGCCTGACACTGTGGACTCCACATGGAATTTAAATGACTGGACAATCATGCATCAGCCATTGTGGGGCCAGGCCCTATGGAACAATCTATGGGATCTGGGGCATCAGAAGCAGGTGACTGCTTATCATGTCACAGGTCATGCCCCGTTGGCCTCACCAGGCAACAACAAAGCAGACACCCCAGCCCGGGTGCAATGGCTTGAAACTACTCCGGGGCAGGATGTTGCACAGTGGCTGCACAGACATTGCTCCATGCACGGCAAAAAACAATGTGGGCCGTTGTGTGCACCTGGGGTCTACCTGTAACTTTAAAGGAGGTTCAGACTGTCTGTGAACAATGTGTAGTGTGTTCCAGGACTTACCCATGGTGACCTTTTGCATCCACAGGCCAGGTATTGTAGAGGCAAGTGCCCCTGACACTGGCAGCTTGACAGCATTGGGCCACTACCTTGCTCACATGGTCAGCAGTATGCAGTCACCTGTGTGGACAGTGCTACCAGTTTGTTGGCAGCTTATCCTGCTCTACATGAGGACCAAAAGGCAGTTTTGGCAGCACTGGCATGCCTATGTGCTGCATATGGATGTCCGCTGGTAGTGGAGAGCGACCAAGAGTGACTCATTTTATAGGTGCCTGGGTGCAGCTGTGGGCCAAGGACATGGGTGTTGAATGGAAATTACATACACCCTACAGTCCCAAGGCTGCAGGGATCATAGAGTGTTATAACGGCTGCTAAAGCAAGGACTGAGGGCTACGGCGCCCACTCTGACACTGGCAGGGTAGAGCCAACACCTGTGGGATGTGCTACAAACACTAAATGTGAGGAGCAGGAAAGGCGGCCTGGCTCCGGTGGAGGCTTTGCTGCATCGTGCCACTGCTCCCATCCAATTGCAAATACAGACTTCGGATATTTTGTTAAAGCCTGGATTTGGACAGCAGGGCAATATTTTATTGCCACCCCCAACTGGGGTGGACCCAAGGGCAGACTGTGGACTAGGAATGGCCCTGGACTGTGAAGGCTTCCCACATGCACTGGGTGGCTCCGATAGCACCTTGGGGTATGGCCTAGAGGCTGATTTGCAAGTAACACCATGGTTGACTGCACAGTGGCCCCCTTCAGGTGCATGTTACCCACCCTGGGGTGGCAAAACAGAAGGCAGTCTTAAAAGGAGCATTTGTATTGCCTTTGTGGCCCATTATGAGCTTGTCACTCTTATTATATGTAGAGTCCTCTGATGCCTCTTCACTGACAAAGCCAGTGTAGTACTCGTGACTTGGAAGGCCACTGATGCCAGCTACTATATTATCTTCAGAAACAAAATTGGCATGTATATTGCCAGATGGGAGGAATCTCCCATTGCTGGTACCAATAACTTCTTTATCTTTTCACCTAGGAGGAATTGGGCTTAGTTACATTGTTTTCTAGTCTGTTGTATTTTGTTGTATTCCATTGTGTTGCACTGTTTACTTTGTGGGTCATGACTGCGGTGTTCATATTCACCAAGGAAAACTTGTGTAGATTGTACGACGAAAAACCCTGAGGGGGTGTATTGTAGGGTAAATGAAAAAATGACCAAGATTTTCTACCCTGCCATCAATGATAGGCCCCTGTGGTCCTGCATGCATGCCTGATGGTGGGCACCTGAAGTAGGGTGTGGTCATGCATGAGTGGGCGCACCTGGGCCAAGACTGAGCATATAAGGCAGCAGCAGCAGAGAATAGAGTGGTAGACTGTGGCAGAGTACAGTGAAGAACATCATGGGAACAGCTAAGGCAATGAGTCTGCTTGAACCAATGATGAACCTACGCTGTCTGGGATGGTTGAAGAATAATTAGTTTACAGCACTACTGTATATCTTGTCTAATTAGAATATAAGCTCTGAGAACCAGAAGCCTTTTCTGTCTTGTCCACTGTAGCCCTAACACCTTAGTCATGTGTTCTGTAATCATCCCAGGCTGGGCAGGTTCACCGTCAGTTCAGGAAGCTTAAAAAAGAAACTTGGAGCCCTTGGAATCATCCTCGCAGGTTTTTTAATAGCATGCAGGGGAAACAAGCCAGTAGGGAGACAGCCACATGGGCCCCCTGCGAATCCCCATATCTTTCCTCTGGGCTTACTTTTACAGCGGTCACTTGTCCTCTCATAGCTGTTCTCCCCCACTCTCCGACATTGCCAGCCTGTGGGACGCTGCCCTTATATGCTCAGCCGCCAGGCTCAGGTATGCCCACACCATACTCCAGATATCCACCATCAGGCATGTATACCCTGAGCCCATGCTCTCAAGTGCCTTCTGAATTCAAGGCTACAGATGACAGCCAGAGGCCAGTGGCATAAAAAAGCCTGAGCATTTTCATTTACCCTGCAATCCACCTGCTCAGGGTTTTCTGCCATTTAATCTTCCCACATGTCTCCCATGGTGAATGTGGAACACTGCAGCCATGACCCACAAAAGTAAACAGAATGCAACTGAATACAAAAATACAACAGAATACAACTAAGCCCAGGCACTAAGGTGTTAAGGCACTGTAGAGGCAGGAAGACACCAGGAGCAGATTTGCTATGGAGCTGTGCAGACGTTAGATGGGAAAGGAGGAGGAGTCCTGGAGCCCTCAGTGGCTTTTTAGGCTTTTAATGGCCTCTTGTAGTGAGGCAACCAGGTACAGGGCAGGAAATGGGGCTGGGGGGCCAGGAGGCTGGCAGGCCTCCCAGCCCCCGGCAAATCTTCACTCTCTCGGGCTCTCAGGCGTTCTCTCATTGTCTCTGTTGCATCCCAAATGGTCCTCTGCTCCACACTCTGTTCTCTGCTGATGCCTCTTCTCCTTCCACTGCTTATAAGCCCAGTCTCTGGCCAGGATATGCCCACTCACGCAGGCCCACACCCTGCTTCATGTGCCCACCGTCAGGCATGAGTGCAGTCCCACAGGGGTCCATCATCTATGGGAGGGCAGAAAAACCCAATGACTCCTTCGTTTACCTTACAGGCACCAACCTAGGGGCAGAAAGATTATTAGCACCAGCGCAGATGATCCATCAATTCTGCTACCGAAGGCACTCCTCATAGGAGGGAGAACTATTCACTCACGGCATCTCCCTTCATGCGCCAGGAGCCATCATGCTTCCTGGCCTTCTCTGGAGGGGGTAATCGCTCAATCCCCAGAGATACTCACTGCCGTTACTCCAATACTCAGCTTTCATAGCCACCAGTGTGACAAGCAGACCCCTGCACTAAGCCTAACCCTTTGCAAATGCACATGCACATAGGTCAGGGAACTGTGGATACAAGCTCCACATGTGGCTTCTCTTGGGTCCCTTCTTCAGCTGTGGTCTTCACCATAAGCCATGTTCCCCGCCCACCCCCTAAGGATTGGTACCTCAGCACCTCATCCTTATTCAAAAATGAACAGTACATCACTCACAGGTGATTGTAGGAGACTCACCTGCTTTCTTTAGCATCCTCTTTGGCTGCTTAACAACCGCTCAGGACTTCCTGACCTTGGCACCAGCTTTTTCCTTATTTAAGTTGGCTTTTTTGATACATCTGTGTGGCTGCAGAGGACATGGTGAGGGCTTCCTCCCTCGGCCAGCCTTGAGCTACTCTCACCCACTGTGGCCCTGGGAGTGCGGGATAGCACACAAGACTGCTTTAGGCCACTGAGCGCAACTGGCAACCCCTTGATTCTCATCTCTGGGACTGCAAATGATCCCATCCACCTCAAGGTCCCATAAACATAACATCAGGTGTCGTAGCCTAGACACCCCATATTGTTTTGACAAGGTCACTTTATGGGTGGCGAGCCTTCAAGGAAGTGTTCCCGTAAGTCAGGATGCGATATTTCTTCTTGCAAATAATTTAAGTATAATTTCAGGTGAGAACAATAACTAAGTTTCTCCACCATGCCTGCATGCATTGGCCCTACTCATTAGATTCTGGCAGTGAGATGTCCTTCTGACAGTGAAGTGTCCTTGCCCGGTCAAGGGTTAATGTTTGAAACAAAGAACATTTAATCCCTTCCCCTATTTCCCTTCCTTGCCTCGAAAAATCAGCGTATAGTTCCTTAGATTATTTCCTCCAGAGATTAGCATAAAGATGTTTCTTTTATTACGGTCTTGGTTTCAGACAATAGGTATGGAGACAGCAGCCTCCACCCTAGGCCTAGGGCAAAGGTTGAAGATTATGTCCTGTACCTTGCTGGAATTTACATCAGACAAGAGACATTTTTCCAAAGTTCCTTGATTCCCCTCAAAGTATGTAATTGATTATGCATCTGAATATCTGTAATCACCCTGTCATTGTCTGTAGTTTTTTTCTTTATAGTTATGCTTTAAAAACCCTGTTCTCAAGAAATAAAGTGGAATGGCCTGATCACACTCTCTGGTGTGTGTGCTCTCTCTCACTCCCCACCCCCTTTTCCCATGGAACTCGCGGCCGCCACCACCAACACTTTCCCCACCGCCTCCGGGAACCCAACCTCGGTCGGAGCTGGCCTCTGTCAATCAGGGCCTCCCTGGTGGCGCAGCAGTTGAGTGCTGCGCTGTGGAGCTGTCGGCAGCCCACGATGCGAGTTTGACGCCCAGCCAGGGAGAATCCCACATGGTGCGGCGGACCTCTCCTGCCTCGCCCGCTGCTCCCCTCAGCAGTGTATTTCTGATCTGCCTGTTCTGCTCCCCACTCTGTCTCTGGTGAGCCCTCTCGCCGCCCCACGCCTCTGGCCTGTACCCCAGCTTGTAGGTATAAATAAATAACTCTTTAAAAAAAATCAACCTGCCAGAGTTCCCCCACCTCTGACAGAATTGCTAGTCCATCAGTTTTATACTTGTATCACCACTGAGTGAGCTCTGAATGACAAATCATCATCCTCTTTCTTCCCTGATGAGTTTTCTGCCTCAGGGATAGTGGGCTGGTTCTCGAATGCCGTCTCCTCCTCCACACAAGGTCTTGTCTTGCAGCTCCCAGACTTTTCCCACCTCCTGTGCTCCTGCAGTGTCTTTAGCTCTTCCCACAGCTCCTGGACTTTGGCCACCACCTGTGTTGCCAAGGGGCCTCCAGTGTTGTCCTGGACTCCATTTGCAGAGCTTCAAGGGAACACTCATTCCCCAGCCCTGCCTCTGAGCAGGCACCATGTCTGCCCAATGCCCTCCCCACTGCGTGCAGTCTTTGCCACCTGCACCGGGGACTCATCCACTTCAAGCCACTTCTGGGGAGGTGCCCACACAGAGAGAAGGCCTGCCACTGAGCACTACATGCTGGTGGCCCACCACCCCTCGGTCCTTCTCAAGGTCTTCAGAGGGCTCCATAACCACCTGTGTCGAATCCTGCCAACTCACACTGGTTGTAGTGCCAACAAGGCATGGGGCAGGTTCTCTATAGATTTGGGCACATGGGTAAAGGAGCCAACTGTAGGGTAAATGAAAGAGGCATCAGGATTTTCCGCCCTGCCGCTATTCTATTTAATAATGTGAAGTAGGAAGTTCATAAGTTTGCTGCTTGGAAATGAAAGTTGCTTAAGTTGCTAAGTTCACTGCCTAGATACTGCTGCTTGCTGGGGCGGAAAGCTGTTGGGGAAGTCTGTTCTGTACTGCTTATCCACAATAGTAGCTATGGTTACCTTGACCCCCTTCCTAAACAATAAAGTTTATGATGGATAGGGTAGGTAAGTTTCCTTATGCAAACTGTATAAAAACCTGCAATTCCTGTAATTCAGGGGCTCAGATTTTTGGGAGTTTTCCCACTGGGCCCGCCGGTGTGACAATTAAATCTCTCTCTCTCCACCTCTCTGAGTGCCGCCTGATTTCTCTGGGAAAGTTGCCGTAACAGATGGACACCTGCAGTCTTGCACGTGTGCGTTGTGGTGACACCTGATGTGTGGCGTGTGCATGCGTGAATGGGTGCACCTGGGCCTGCAGAGATAGTATATAAGAGCGGCAAAAGGAGCAGGAGAAGCAGCGCCTCCCTGGTGGTGCAGCGGTTAAGCACTGCACTGTGGAGCTGTCGGCAGTGAAGACATGAGTTTGGAGCCTGGCTGGGGAGATTCCCACATGGCGGGGCTAGGACCTCTCCTGTCCTCACCTGCTGCTCCCCTCAGCAGTGTGTTTCCGTCAATCTGCCTGTTCTGCTTCCCACTCTGTCTCTGGTGAACCCTCTCGCTGCCCCATGCCTCTGGCCTGTACCTCAGCTTGTATGCATAAATAAATAAATCTAAAAAAAAAAGGAGCAGCAGAAGCAGGAAAAACAGTGGCAGCGTCCAAGGATAGTTCAGTGGTGCAGCAGAGGCTACGAGATGACACCAGAGAGCCCAAAAAGTGAAGGTTTCCTGGAGGCTAGGAAGCCTCCTGGGCCCCTGGCCCACTCTGCCTGCCCTGTACCTGGTTGCCTCACTACAAAAGATAATTAAAAGCCTCCAGGGGCTCCAAGACTCCTCCTTTACCCATCTGCCTGAATCATAGGGAAACTGCATGTGCCTTGCTGGCACAACACTCACCAAAACCCTCAGTAGCTTTTTCATGCTTTTAATGTTCTTTCTACACCAATTGTTGTGGGGCAAGCCCACAGTCTGGCAAGGCAGGGAGGCTGGGGGCCAAGAGGCTAGTAGGCTATGGTCCTCTTTCTTCTCTGATGAGGCTGGGGGCCAGGAGGCCAGCCTCTTTGGGCTTAACTCCTTGGGCTTCCTCTCACAGCTGTCACTCATCCTCTCATAGCCGTTCTCCTCTGTAGCTGTCTTCCGTGACACTATTATATGCTCAACCTCCAGGCTCAGATGTGCCCACTTATGAATGCCCACACCACACTCCAGGTGTCCACCATCAGGCATGCATACCCTGAGCCCATCCATGCTCCTAAGTGCCTTCTGCATTCAAGGTCGCAGGTGATAGCCAGAGGCCAGTGGCATAAAATCTTGAGCAATTTCACTTACCCTACATCATGCATCTCAGAATGTATTGTTTAAAAATCTCTTGGGGATCTTCCTTAAACAGATTCTGATTCAAAAGTTCTGGTTCAGGCCTGAGATTCAGACTCTTAACTGAATTCCAGGTAAGGCAGATGTACCTAGTATATAGACCACACATGCATAGCAAGACAGTAGAGATCTCTAGATAAAAGTGAATAAATTTGGGATCCACCTAAGTGAGCTGGTCCTTTTCTCTGTGGCCCTCTGGATTTCTAGCTTTTCCTGGTCCTACTTTGCATCTTGCAACAATCACCTAAATTTGTGTACAGCTGCTCCCTTGACTAGTTGGCTACCTATCTACTAGGTATCCAAATGCTGACTTCTATTCTTCAGGACTCTCTGACCTTCATTTTTATTCCCATACCACAGTTTGAATAGACAAAAACCTAAAATGTCCACTTCTTTAACTAGGTTTTTTCTCTAGGAATGGGCATCTACATATTCAGGGAATATGGTCTGTCTAAAGAAGTGCTTCTCCAGCTCTAAGGTCCATTGACACTATTATTAAAATTAAAATGCATAATCTAACTCAGAGGTAGGGTCTATATAGGGGCAAGAAGACTCAGGGAACAGGTTCGCCATGGAGCTGCACAGATGGGTCAAAAGTAAAGGAGTACTGGAGAACCTCGGTGGCTTTTTAGGCTTTCAATGGTCTCTTGTAGAGAGGCAACCAGGTACAGTGCAGGCAATGGGGCCGGGAGGCTGGCAGGCCTCCCAGCCCCTGGAGAATCTTCACTCTCTTGGGCTCTCAGGCGTTCTCTTATGGCCTCTCTACTGTACCCCGAACGGTCCTCTGCTCCATGCTCTGCTCTCTGCCGCTTGCCGCTGCTGCTGCTTTTTATAAGCCCGGTCTCTGGCATGTCTCCTGCATTGGCCCATACTGTCCATACGGCAGCCATTATTCATTCCAATAGGGTGTGGTCACCCTGGCCATACCTCCGGCTGTTCTGCAGCCTCTGTCTCAATGACGTGTGGAAGGTCATTGAGGCCAATCTCTCCATCTCTTGTGCTGTACAAATAATCCTATCCACTTCCAGGTCCCACAAACACAGCAGCCAGGTTGCCAAGGGTTCCCCTGGTTTCTGGCGGAACTGTTTGCCCAAGTCAACCAGTTCCACCTGGGTGTATGGTCTATTCGTAGTAAATTCCGTCATTTGTGATGGACCATTAGCCTGATTCCCTGGGGCCAAAGGCCGCTGTCACTTCATTTTTTGAGTTACCACTGGGTGAGCCCAGAGCGTGGGACTGGCCTCCTCCTCCACAGAGTCTGGCGTCTCAGGAGTCGCAGGTCTGTCTGCCACTGCACATTGGTCTGCCACTACCAGGCGAGACTGGGGCAAAAGGCTGGCCTCCTTCTTCTCTCCTGAGACAGAGTCTGACGTCTCCGAACCTCGTCCTCCAGAATCCTCAGATGCTGTCACAGTTGTTGGTCTTGTTCTGTAGTTGCTGGACTCTAGACCGCTCTTTCTGCCTAGACTCTCGCGGATCTGTGAGAAACACCCACCCCACAGCCCTGCCGCCTTGCGGGTGCTGTATCTATCCAAGGTCTCTTCTAGTTCGTATAGGGCCTGTTCCAACTGCAGTGGGGATCCACCTACCTCTGGCCACTCCTGGGGAGGTGCCCACTGCGACAGGAGGCTGGCCACCGGGTACCATCTGCTTGTGGCAGGCCATCCCACAGTCCCTCTCCAGGTTTCAAAGGGTTCCACACCCATCTGCATTGAACTGTCCTGCCTTCTACACCATTTGTTCTGCAACCATCCCAGACCGGGTAGGTTCAAACAGACTCTTTATTAGCTGTTTTCATGTCGTCCTGCCCCATACTCCGTGGCTCTCTGCCACTCTCCGCCACACGGTCCTCTGCTTCCACGCTCTGTTCTCTGACTCTGCCACTGCCACACCGCTGCTGCTGCGCTTTCCTTATGTCTGTTGCCCTTATACAGCATCTCTCCAGGCCCAGGTGCGCCCACTCACGCACGTGCACGCCACCATGAGGTACATGTGCAGAACCACAGGTGTCTATTTTTAACTCTAATGGCGGTATGGCAGAAAATCCTGATGCCTCTTTCATTTACCCTACAGTCTGGTATATTCTTTTGTAATAAACCCACAGGTGATACCAATGCTACAAATACAGACCACACTTTGAGGAGCAAGGACCTGAAACAGAACCTCAATATTTGTTGGACTAATGAATTTATTTCAGATAGCAACCCTGTTGTGCTATCAAACAGATCCATCTGGTAATAAATCCAGTTCACCACGGAGGTGGCTTTATAAATGGCCATAGTATGACTTCATGGGCAGTAAATGGACCGTATTTCCAAGGCCCTCCCACCAGCTTGAATTCCTTTTATGTGGTAAAGACATATCAGTTGCACACCTAGGCTTTGAATGAAAACATTTGGAGACACTAAAGCTAGATAATGGAAAAAAGATCACTAGGAATAGATCAGCATCCCAAGTAGTCAAAAATAGCCTAAAACACTGGGCATACATAAGGGTGATATGAAAATATTTAACAAGTTGTAGCAGCAAGAAGACTCCAGGAAGCACAGGTTCTCTATGGAGCTGCGCAGACAGGTCTAAAGGGAAGGAGGAGTTCTGGAGCCCTCAGTGGCTTTTTAAGGTTTTAATGGTTTCTTCTAGAGAGGCAACCCAGTAAAGGCAGGCAATGGTGCTGGGGGGCCGGGAGGCTGGCAGGCCTCCCAGACCCCTGACGAATCTTCACCACTCTCTTGGGCTTTCTGGTGGGTTCTTGCGGCCTCTCTGCTGCACCCCGAACAGTCCTCTGCTCTACGCTGTATTCTCTGCTGCTTCCACTGCTGCTTCTGCTGTTGCTTTATATAAGCCCAGTCGCTGGCTCATGTGTGCCCCCTCACACAGCCCACACCCTACTCCAGGTGTAGGCCTGTAGAGGTCCATCATTGAGGGGAGGGCGGAAAAAATTGATAATTCTCATTTACCCTATAAAAGTATAGCAAAGTCCCCAAAACATCTGAATAAATGATGCTGGACAAGGTTCTAGATGTATTACCCCTTTGGCTCCTGGATTTCAGGAAGGTTCAGGGATCTCAGGTGAAGGACTCAGGCAATAGAAGATACACAAGGAGGCCTAGGAAAAGAACTACTCACTAGATGGTAGGGAAGTACTTCGATATTTCAGCCCGAATATCAGAAGATAGACTAAGCCCAAAAAGCTTGAGAATCAAGTCCCAGGTAAAAGTCAACAGTACACCCCAGTCATTGAACTGATAAATGATCATAGAGATAGAGTCATATAAATGGTTCTTGTGAAAACAGACTCAATTAGGCTATAGTGGGACTATTAGCATATCTGACAAGTAGATATATGGGCAGGCAGAACTGGCAAGATCACACGTATCCTTGTTAAGGTGAAACACTTCAATTAGACAATGTCTAGACCAGATTTCACCTGCTGGAGAGTGAAATTAAGTGGGTTGTGTTTGGTAGTTTTTCTCCCATTGTTGCCCCTTGACCTCTTGCCTCAATTACCTGATATGTTCATTAAAAAAATAATCTGAAGTTTCACTCTAGTCCTATTAAATCATATTTGGAAAAGAAAAAGGTAGAGAATATGCATTTTGTAGCAGGAATTTCAAGAAATTTCTATGCATGCTTGACCTATTGCCTACAGTGTGTATGAAGGACACTATGTGTGTATGAATAGACACTAGATAAGAATGGTTGATTTTTTTTATAGGCAGGTTGAAAGCAAATTACAAATGTCCTAGAGTGTCAGGATAAAAATTATGGATGAATATGACATAAGAGGGAGCACCTTAAGCTTTATGAGAAAAGAGAAAGTTAAAAGAGGTATTTATGGAAGACAACTCTGGTATAAGGAGAGAGACTTGAGGCAGGGAGATAAGTTAGAAGGTTCTAGTTGATACTTGATAATTATAGCAATCATACATTGGAATATTCTCACTATAACTACAATCATATGCTTAGACAATGCTGCTGGGAATGGCCTTGGATTGACAATACCTGGGTCTTACCTTTTCCTATCTATGGGATCCAGAAATTTTATTCCTATGGCTCCTCTTTTATAAGTTAAGGTCAAATCCTTCCCACACCTTGGAACTTAGAAGGGTTAATCTTGGGTTCTAGGTCCACTCCATACAATAGATATTGAGTAACTCTTCACCCAGAATTGCCAAGACTTTCCATTTCCATTTATATTTAGTTTCGTGTAGCTTGAATAAAAATGTATTAAATTGCTACTTTGTGCCAGAATCTATGCTATGCCTTGAAGATACAGAAATCACTAAAGATATTGTACTTTCCCTCAAAAAGTTCTCTATATACTAAAAGGGGACAGATACACAGAGATAAAGTGATTTATTGAAAGTCAATAAAAAGTAGTGCTCAGAATAAAAGAATGTGCAGGAAAATAACACTGGTCAACAAATTTTTACAAAAGTCATGTTATTGAAATAAAATTAGTCATTTCCTATCAATTTGTATGTGCTCAACACGAATATGACAGTCAAATTCTAATTTTGGCTCTAGTTTTTTGTAATCTGTAATAAATTGATGTTTACATCATGAAATGCATGCCAATAGTAATAGGCCTATGATTAATACCTTAAAAAATCAAGTCCTAGACTACTTCTTAGATTTCTTCGCTTGTCTCTTGGACAGCTATTGAGCATCCCTGGGGAGTGTCCAGCAGTACTCAGCCAGCATTTAGTGGACCATTTTCCCTGGTATGTTTGTTCCATTGATGCAATATCTTGATGAAAATGTTTGCCATGTTCATAACTAACCATACCACAGTTTTTAGGGAAGAAATCCAAATGGGAAAGAAAGAAGTGGATATTTAGAGACATATTTCAACTGACTTCCTGATACTGCATCAGCATGTCTTCTACTAGTTCCTTGTAGTTTTCTGCCCTAACATTCCCAAGAAAGTTTGCAGACACTAGGCAAAAAGCAGTCCATGCTTATTTTGCATCACCCTGCAGCAAGTTGTTGAACAGGTCATCTTTGAAGAGCTCTCAAATCTGAGGACACACAAAAACTCCCTCATTAATCTTTGCTTCGCTGAGTCAAGGAAATTTTTCATGCAGGTATCGGAAAGATGGCGAGATCCGGTCCACAGCTTTCACGATATTCTTCACCAAACTTAGTTTGATGTTAAGGGGTGGTAGCAGGATTTTGTGAGCCTCGACCAGAGTTGGGTGCTGGATATTCGTCTCTCCAACTGCTACATTTTGTCTGTGAGTCCATTCCTTCTGCAAGTAGTGCAGTTCACTTGCTCCGCTTTCCCACTCACATAAGAAACACATTTATTTTGTATATCCCTGCTGCAGTCCCATTAAAAGGGCAACGAGCTTGAAATCACCACAGATGTGCCAGCTGCACTTGTTTTACTCAATGGAATTCAGTAGCTGCTTTAAGTTACCGTATGTCTCTTTCATGTGGACAGCATGCGCTACTGGAATAGATGGAAGACGGTTTCCATTGTGCAAAAGCACAGCCTTAAGACTCAGTTTTGAAGAGTCTAGAGTCTCCATTCTTGCAGGTCATGGGTGATTTCTAAGGCATTCATGAGGCTCTCAATATCAGAACAGAATACCAGAGTACTTTCCTTTCTGAAGAAAGGTTCCAATTGCTGGTGGCGCTTTCGATATAAAGTCATTATGACATCTTCTTCTAGAAGATTCCATTGTTGGAATCTTGATCCTAGCAATTCTGCCTTGTTCTTGGATAAGTCCAAATCACGAACCAGATCATTGAGTTCTTCCTGTGTCAGACTGTGTGGGGTTGATGATGCACCACAGTGAAAATCTGGATCACTGCATGCTGCTGGAACAGGAGAAGAGCAGGTCGGCTCACCCTTGTCCTCATCTGATGAATCAAGAGAATATTCTGCTGGAGGTTCTGGAATAGGAAGTCCCATGTGGATCTGGTCTCAATGCAGACGGAATGTTTGGGTAGACTATTCTTGACTTCTTTTGCTTCGTTATTCTGCCAGAAAGAGGAGGAACCAAACAGAAGTCATAGTCTTTTATATGGTTGCTTGGCTCTCTCCACACCATGGGGATTGCAAACGACATTGATGGTCTTTTGCCATTTCACCACTGTGAAAGCTGTGTTGTACATGTAGCGCAGCATGTATGCGGGGGTCAAGGCTTGTCTTGGTCACCAACCTTGAAACTGAAGTAAAGATGATAAGCCTTCTTCACTTGAGAAGTGATCCTTTTCTTCTGGTTGGCAAATGTCACTTCCCCACAAATAGAGTAGAAATTGTCCATGCTATTAACACACTTAAGAGGCATTACTGTTCTGTATTGTGCCTAAATGGATAAAATAATAACAGTTCTATGGGACAGTAGCTTAAATTGTCTCGCAAAAAGTCTGAAATACTTTCAATGCTCAACCTTTCTGACAGGGCTTTCTATAGTGCACTGCTGACGTCAGCTTACTTCAGCAGCCGCCTGTCAGTAGTATTGCATTGCATCAGAAAATGATGCAGTCAACTCTGGATGATATGTGCATGATGGTATTATGCAATGCGATGCAATATTACATCATTATAGGCTGATTTCGGGTGTTGTTGCAGTCCTACTGGATAAATTTACGCAGTGAAACATATAAAATGAATTATATGAAATATCTTCAAAACGAGAGCTACTAAAACATTTTCAGGGTTATATTCATGTTAAGCACACCAAGATACTACAGATTAGAGCCTTTTTAAGTCAGTAACGATCTCATTGTTGACCAGTGTAATTTGTGAGACTCTTGGTCCAGACTCCCTTTGCACATGAGTGTCTCTATCTGACAAATGAAAGGAAAGAGAATTGAATTGTATGATTGCTGACAACCCTTCAAACTCTGTTTTCCGAGTCAATACTGTCTAATCATCACCCCCCCATCCTGAGGTTAGTGCTGGTGTTCTGACAGCAGTAAGAAAAGAGAACAATAAACCTGCCCACCCTCACATGGACGGTGCACACATTTCCACCTCTGACATTCATTTCTACCTCATCAAGTAATCCTAAATGCTGTTCTTGATATGATCAATAGTGAAGGGAAAGGGGAAATGTATGTGACCTAAAGGAGAGGTGAACTGGACCCATTGGCCTCAATAATGATGTGTGCTAAGCAACTGATATATATATATATATATATATATATATATATATATATATATACACACACACACACACACACACACACACACACTATTAAAACAACTTAATAGCCTTATCTGAACTTCCCAAGGGAAGATACCAGGAAGAAAAAGATTGTAAAATAATGATTTTTCTCTTGAAAAAGGGAGGATAGTAGGAAAGAACCCAGTAATTTTTAATTTTTTAATCTTTTTTTATTGAAGTAAAATTGGTTTACAACACTGTACATGATTTAAGTGGATAGGTTCACATCTTTTCAGATGTACTGTTAGTGTATGACTCAGGGGTACACAGAGGCCCCAAATTATAAAATGGTGCATGCTCTATAGTGATCCAGCTATCTGTGTCTACCAAGGCAAAGGATAGA
This sequence comes from Scalopus aquaticus, assembly GCA_004024925.1. NCBI lineage: Eukaryota > Metazoa > Chordata > Mammalia > Eulipotyphla > Talpidae > Scalopus > Scalopus aquaticus. Next base: position 4,170 of record PVIJ01018217.1, on the reverse strand, counting down.
TCTATCTTAGTGTAATAAATCCTTAATAGATTTTAGTGTACCTGCAGAGGGGAAGAAAGGATATTTCTAATAAAAATTTTGAAAAGGATATTTCTTTTTTTATAGGAAAAACCCAATTTTATTGTTTTTTTTAAATAAATATATATATTATTTAATTATTTTACATTATTGTGTGTTCCCCGTGGATTACCCACCACTAATTCACCCGTGAACCATCACCGTAGTGCCTTGAGCTCTTTTCTCCACCATTTTGAACCCTTATCCTCCCCCTCGCTTGCTGAATGTCTCTCATTTCTGGTTGCCTGCAAGTTTTTGTTTTGGTTTTGTTGTTGTAGTTCTTATTTTCTCCTCCTGATCTCTTGTTTGGTTCCCCTATATTCCTCCTATGGGTGAAATTATTTGATATTTTTCTTTTTCCTTCTGCCTTATTTCGCTGAGCATGATCCCTTCTAACTCCATCTATGTTGCTGCGAATTGCATGCGTTTATCTTTTTTGATTGCTGAATAGTATTCCATTGCATATATGTGCCACAACTTCTTGATCCAGTCATCTATTTTTGGGCATTTGGGTTGTTTCTGTATCTTAGCTATTGTAAACAATCCTGCAATAAACATAGGGGTGCCTGTATCTTTTTGTATTAACTTTTTTTTTGTCTTTTGGGTAGATTCCTAGAAGTGGTATTGCTGGGTCATATGGAAGCTCTATTTTTAGCAGTTTGAGGAACCTCCATACATCTTTCCATAGTGGTTGGGCCAGTTTGCATTCCCACTAGCAGTGTAGGAGAGTTCCTTTTTTTCCACATCCTCGCCAACATTTTTTTAATGTGTGCCATTCTCACTGGGAAAGGTGGTATCTCATTGTGGTTTTGATTTTCATTTCCCTGATTATAAGTGATATTGAACTTTTTTCATATACTTGTTGGCCATTTGCATTTCCTCTTTGGAGAAGTGCCTTTTTAGCTTTTCTGCCCATGTTTTGACTGGATTGTTTACCTTGTTTTTGCTGAGTCCTGTGAGCTCTTTGTAAATTTTTGTGATCAGTGCCTTATCAGTTGTATTGTGTGCAAAAATGTTCTCAAAGTCAGTGGGTTGTTTACTTGTTTTGTTTAATGTCTCTTTTTCTGTACAGAAGCTTTTCAGTTTTATGTAATCCCAACGGTTTATATTTTCCTTTACTTTGTTCACTTTGGGGGGGGTGTGTCTTTAAAGATTTTACTGAGATGTATGTCATGTAGTGTTTTACCTATATTTTCTTCTATATATTTTATGGTTTCAGGCCTTACATTTAGCTCTTTCATCCATTTTGAGTTAGGTTTTGTGCACTGTGTGAGATAGTAGTCTAGTTTCATTTTTTTTGCAAGTAGCAGTCCAGTTTTCCCAGCACCATTTATTGAACAAACTGATCTTGCTCCATTGCATTTTTTTTGTTCCTTTGTCAAAGATCATTTACCCATAAGTCTGTGGATTAATTTCAGGATTTTCTATTAGACTCCATTGGTCTGTGTGTCTCTTTGTTCCAGTACCATGCTGTTCTAATTGTTATGGCTTTGTAGTATAGTTTGAAATCAGGGAGTGTAATACCTCCATTTTCTTTCTTTTTAGTCAGGAGTGCTTTATCTATTCGGGGGTTTTTGTGGTTCCATATGAATTTCATCAATATTTGTTCTATTTCTTTGAAGAATGTCATTGAAATTTTTATTGGAATATCATTGAATCTGTAAATTGCTTTTGGTAGGATGGTCATTTTGATAATGCTAATTCTTCCAATCCATGACAGGGGATGTCTTCACATTTCTTTATATCCTATTCTATTTCTTTTAACAGTGTCTTATAGTTTCCTTTGTATAAGTCCTTCACCTCTTTTGTTAGGTTTGATTCCCAAGTGTTTGATTTTTTTTGGGGGGGGTTTCAATTATAAAAGGGATGGTTTTCTCAATTTCTTCTTCTTCGGATCTATTGTTTGCATATAGGAAGGCTACTGACTTTTTTGTGTTGATTTTGTACCCTGCTACTTTACTGAACTGGTCTATAATTTTGATTAGTTTTTCTATTGAGTTTTTAGGATTCTCTATGTAAATTATCATATCATCTGCAATAGTGATAGTTTAATTTTTTCTTTCCTTATTTGGATTCCTTGTATGTCTTTTTCTTGCCTTATTGCGCTGGCTAGGACTTCCAGTATTATATTGAAAAGCAATGGTGAGAGTGGACATCCTTGCCTTGTACCTGATCTTACAGGAAATGCTTTCAGCTTCTCACCATTGAGGATAATATTGACTGTGGGTTTGTCGTATATGGTTTTTATTATATTAAGGTGTATTCCTTCTATCCCAAGGATTTTGAGAGCCTTCATCATAAATGAATGTTGGATTTTGTTGAATGCTTTCTCAGCATCTACTGATATGATCATATGGTTTTTATTTTTGTTGATGTGTTAGATTACATAAATTGATGTTGAACCATCCTTGTGTCCCTGGAATAAATCCCACTTGGTCGTGGTGTATTATCTTTTTGATGCACTTTTGGATCCTATTGGCTAAGATTTTGTTGAATATTTGAAAAAGGATATTTCTAATAAGATTTTTGCTCATGGGCAACTGCCTAACCAAGCAGGGTTAGACCAAAGCTGAGCCACTGAGATCCAAAAGCTTGCCATAAATCTATGCCACCTCCTGGTGGTAGGCAAGGGATAAGGCAAGCCTGGGACAGAAGGAGAAACACAAAAATACACACGAAGGTAACAGTTGCCATTATCTCTGCCAAGGGCAGGCTTGTTACATGTCTCTCACATATGTGTTTCTTCAAAGTCTTTCTGCATGTTTCTTCTTTCAAGTCCCCCTACATTCCTGGGTGCAAGTCAAGCTGGAGAATCAAGAATCTGATTCTACATGTGTTTACTTTTATGCTAAGCATAGCTTCTAATACCCACCTCCAGTTCCCAGCAGACACATGTTCAGGACATCAGGTACATGGCATACTGAGAGTTGGGTTCCTAGGTGCCTGAGATCTCTTCAGCGTAGAGATGAGGTGGAGTGCATGAAAATGTCAGGCAGTGAAGTTCATTCAGGACATCATTCACAGGCTCAGAATTTGCTCTTTACTATTTCTCCAATAGTATGTTATCACACCTGCACCAATGCACACATAATCCTCCATCATACTCTATTGGGCCCCCTCCCCACCTAGCTTAGATATGATAATGAAGATTCCTTTGCTCCCCACACTCCCCTCCTTTGTTTTTGGTTTCAGTTATAAAGGGGATTCTGGTAGTTTCAATTCTACAGTCAGATTTCTTGTTTTGGTTTAGTTTTATCTATTCTTTTTTTGTTTTGTTTCTCTATAGTTCACAAAAGAGTGAAATCATCAGGTATTTTTCTTCATCTTGCTGACTGATTTGTGCTTAGCATAATTTTCTCCAAGAAACTACCACTTGTTAGGGACTTATCAGCTCCTGTGCATGTTATATATACACCTTCGTACATATTACTTTATTCTGCTATGTGGAGTTCTAAATACAGTATCTGACACTCCAATGACCTTAGTTGACTCCTCTTTATCGGTCACCATTCCCTATGTATCACTCTTTCTTGGTTGAAGAGCATGATTTACTCACATAAACAAGTACTATTTTTTGGCCAAAGATTTAAGAGTAGCTGTTGCTGCTTGAAATATTCATTATCACACTTAATCCTCCTACAAGTTTTACTAGGTCCAGATACTTTTGCCCTATTCACGCCTCCCCATATGACATATGATGAAACTGAAGTTCTGGGAACTGACATGACTCACCCAAGGTCATACACTAGCAAATGTCAGAGCCATAGTTAGAACCCAAGACTTCTGATACTCAGTCTTATTTCAATTATCCCTTGTAGGCACATTTGAATCCCTCCATTCTTAAGAATCAAGAACAGCAGAAAAGCAGTAAATCTCAGGAACCCAGAGTGGGCAACCCAGTGAAGTTCTCAGAAGATGCTTCAGATTGCTTCAAATGTGGCAAAATCTTTGCTGTGTCCGTTGTGATTTCTCCTTTTTCATTTATGATCCTATTTATTTGTGTTTCCTCTCATTTTTTCTTTGTAAGCCTGGCTAGTGGTTTGTCTATTTTGTTTATTTTTTCAAAGAACCAGCTTTTGGTTTCGTTAATCTTCTGGATTGTTTTTTTTTTTT
>PVIJ01018216.1:0-26979 GCA_004024925.1 Scalopus aquaticus | reverse complement strand
CCCAAGTGTCTCTCCTATTTGGTTTCCCTATAGTCCTGTTATAAGTGAAACCATTCGATGTTTTTCTCTTTCTTTCTGGCTTGTTTCGCTGAGTATGATCCCCTCTAATTCCATCCATGTCGCTGGAAATTTCATGTGTTTATCTTCTTTGAATGCTGAATAGTATTCCATTGTATATATGTACCACACACAACTCAACAAAAACAAAGCTAACAATCCAGTCAACAAATGGGCAGAAGAGCTAAAAAGGCATTTCTCCAAAGAAGAAAAGCAAATGGCCAACAGATACATGAAAAAATGCTCAACATCACTTATGATCAAGGAAATGCAAATCAAAACCACTATGAGATACCACCTCACACCTGTGAGGATGGCACACATTAAAAATACAGGCAACAACAAATGTTGGAAAGGATGTGGAGAAAAAGGAACTCTTCTACACTGCTGGTGGGAATGTGAATTGGTCCAACCACTATGGAAAGCTGTATGGCGATTCCTCAAACTACTAAACATGGAGCTTCCATACGACCCAGCAATACCACTTTTGGGAATCTACCCAAAGGACACAAAAACACTAATTGAAAAGCATACATGCACCCGTATGTTCATTGCAGCACTGTTCACAATAGCAAAGGTATAGAAGCAACCCAGATGTCCAAAAATAGATGACTAGATCAAGAAGATGTGGTTCACTAAATATTTGATTAAAGAATAGTCTGAGCAACGGTGACATAAGATAGCAACCTGCTTTGTACTGGAACAAACAGATATCTGCCAGTGAGGAAGATAGAAGCACGGATGCATGGGGGTGGGGCATAACCAGAGCATAGACCTGTTGTTGGCCTCCAGAAACAGGAGCTTTAGTGCTGACCCTCATGTGATGTGACATCATTATTTCTTTCGTTTTTGTCTTGATGGGCACTAATTAAAGCAGAAGACTGAGTCCCATAGTGAGATGATCATTAAATAGTTCATACTCATCCAAGCTAGAGAGCAGGAAAATAGAAGAGACCAGCCTCTGGGGGTTCTCAGAAATCGTCCGTCCTGAAATCTTGGCCTGGCACAAACATGGAGTTAGATCTACATAAATCTCAAGAAGATTTTTAGGGGACAGGTGTCCCTGGTTTACATTTAAATCATGCTCTTTAGTACTCCAATACCTTTTACTAGAAAAGTTACAATTGACCTGAAACAACAGAAGTAAATTGATGTTACCGTTAGAGCTATATCAGGTTGCAAGGCAGCTATATTTTTTATTGTAAGAGGAACACTCTGTGGCTCCTGGTTGCAGGGGTGGGGGGTACAGCAGAACAATGTATTCCCCCCACACCTCCCAATTTGCTAGGCACAAACCAAACTTGAGAGCCAGCCCCAGTGCGAGTTGGGGACAGACGCTTATGGTACTCTGAGGTCCCGAGCTCAGCAAGGAACCAGCCCTCAGGGCTCTGACAATAGTAGTAGTGCCCAGACCACGGTGGTCTGCACCCCAGCTGCTCTGGTGAGTATCTGGCCCTGCAGAAGCCTACCTCAGCAGCTGGGAATGCTGCATGCCTAGCTCTACTGCTGGCCCCCCCGAGTACACCACCATTCCCGGTGCCACTGCAGGGCCCACGGCAGACAAGAACACCCGACGTCAGCATTGGTCAGGTTTGGACATGTTGGTCAGGGTTAAGTTTTGCCAGGAGAGGTCTGCCGCGCCATTGAGTTTCTCCCCGGCTGGGCTTCGAACTCGTGTTGCTGCTGCTGACAGCTCCACAGTGCAGCGCTTAACTGCTGTGCCACCCGGGAGGCCCTGGAGATGGAATTGTAAACAGACCAATCAGACTTGAAAGGCTGGTACCCTAAAAAGAATATAAGCAGGAGTTTCAGAGGGTTTCAGTCAGATTCATCCAGAATCATACCTTCACAGACCTCTAGACATCCTCAGATCTCTGGGAACTTCACAGCTGATTCCTGCTTCAAACTGCAGCCAGATCACTGCTCCTGCCTCTGCCTCCAACATCACCTGCTGACTATCACATCTGCCTGTGCTCATTGGCCTGTACCTGCGCTCCCTCAAAGATTTGTACCCTGATGCCTGGTCCTCTGGTATCACCCCTGAAAGAGCTGTTTGCTGTAGTTTCATGTCTGGCATCTCTAAGAGCTGTAACATTACAGCTGGTCCTCTTGGCACCACCACCTGCTGACTGGTGATGACCGGTGCTGCTGACCTGTGTCCATCCATCAGTAGGAGCTGTCCTCTGCTTCCAATCTTCTGGCACTGCCACCTGGTAATTTTGCCTCTGACATTGTTCTAGCCTAGCTTCCAGCTAGGTTTTGCTGGCTGCTGAATGCCACCTTGGAAGCACCACCTGTGATCACCTGTAGCTGCCACTGTGATTTGGATTCTAGTAACACAATGACCAGTGTGCCACTGGCTCTAGGCTTTCATCAAAGGGCAACATCATTTTGCATGAGTGGCCTTTGATTTGGACTACTGGACACTGTGAACACTGCCTGGGGCAGTATAGCCTGTCACTTGTGGCCTTAGGAACTCTTTCCTTTTCCCCAATTTCCCTTTTGTTAATAAACCCCATTGTTGTTACACTTTGAACCTGAGTCATGCCTTGCAGTTGTTAGCACATGGATAACAACTCATGAAATGTGACATCCCTGCAGTATTTGCACCATTTCATTATCAGGCCAATTATGGAGTTTATAGTGAAAGGATGCTTAAGAATTACTTTGCCAACTTCTTCCTCTAGTCTGGACTCCCAGAGGCTGGAGTCCTCACTGTCTCCTTAGGCTGAGCAGAGAACCACTGTTCCTCCCCGAATGGAAGGTGAGGGAAACATTTCTAGATATTTTTGGAGAAAAGAAGTATTTCCCTACCAAGATACCACTTTCTTTTGTCAGGCAGCTGAAAATTATCAACACTAGAACTTTTTAAAAAGTACTGAAACAAACTCTTAGCACTAGTACTCCATGGTCCTGGTTTTCTTTCTGGGACAGTGAAGAAAACATTGGTTCTATATTTTGCTAATGTGTTTATTGAAACTTTGTTGAACCAGCTCAAAATTCTTTTGCCAGTAGGGAAGATGACTATTAAATTGTAAGAGTACATACTAATTTATCTACAGTGAGAAGGAATGACATCCTGTGTGCTTGGACAACACTCAGTCATTTCTTGTAACACTGGTACCTTTTTGAAGTTGTTGCTACTTCACCTGGAGGACTCTGAGTTTAAATCAATGTGAGTTGCCCAACACTAGAATAGCAACAGTTTGGAAGAAAAGAACTGAATATTATCCAGTGTAGTGCAAACCATGAACAGGGACAAACAGGTTCGTTGTGGATTTGGGTAAAGGAATTTTGGAGCCCTTGAGAGATATTACAGGTCTTTAATGCTGAAGCAGGGAGCTAGGCGGGGAGGCTGGCATGCATGGAGGCAGGAAGGCCTGGAGTCTGGCAGCAGTCACGCCTCCCAGGCCCTGAGGTCTCCAAGCACGCTCTCTCTTCTCTTTGGTGTTCTCTGTCGGTCTCCCTCTCACATCTCGTCTTGCCTCGTCTCACCAATCTTTGTTCAGTCTCGCAATGATCACTCCATGGTGTCTACACTAACAGGTATGTGAACCCTGTGCTCACTCATGCCTCTCAGTTCTGGGTGCCCCTGCATGCCCCATGCTCATGCTCTCAAGTGCCTTTTGCACCAACATGATATCATGTGTGGGCAATGAAACCTGGGAGGAAAGAAAAACTGCAGGTGGCATCCATAGAGGCCTACGGTGGGAAGGCAGAAAAAAGCCCATGCCACTCCATTTTTCCTACATCCAGGTACTAGTTCAGCTCTTGATATGGAAATAGTACTGATGCATTGAAGAAGGAAAACTTCCCTGCCAAATACAGCTTGGGTCTTGAGGATGGCATGTGTAACAGCAGGAAAACACCAGGGAGCACAGGTTCTCTATGGAGTTGCGCAGATGGGTCAAAAGGAAGAGTCCTGGAGCCTTGGTGGCTTTTTAGACTTTTAATGGTCTCTTGTAGAGAGGCAAACAGGTACAGGGCAGACAATGGGGCCAGGGGACTGGGAGGCAGGCAGGCCTCCCAGCCCCTGGCGAATCTTCACTCTCTCAGGCTCTCTGGCGGTGTCTCGTGTTCTTTGCTGTACCCAGAACAGTCCTCTGTTTCACGCTCTATTCTCTGCTGCTTTTTCTGCTTCTGCTTATAAGCCCAGTCTCTGACTCAGGTGTGCCCACTCACACAGGCCCTCACCCTATTCCAGGTGCCTGCCATGAAGCATGCATGTAGGCCTGCAGAGGTCTATCCTTGAGGGGAGGGAGGAAAAACATGACCACAGCATGGCACCAGAAGTCCAGGAGGCTGGCACTCCTGTCTCGTCTCATATCTAATATGCTTGAAGCCAGGAGTTGACATAAAACAATAAGCTTCTTTGTGAATAGTTTGATGTTCGTGGCCCTGGCATGGAGTCCCAGGCAAGGCCTTATTTTCTCAGGTAGTGTTTGACCGTCATTGGCAGTCCAAGGGTGCCTGGAACTCAAAGTGCACCCAGTTGCACCCAGTTCTGAGTCACTCTGTCTTTACCTCAATTTACCTCCTGCTCTGAATCCTAATGAGCCTCATAAACATTAGAAGCTCAGCTGTTTCAGTATGTGCCTCAGGGTCAAATGGATATGGAGGAGCCATGTCTGGAGATCGCGCAGCCACTGTGGGCTGCCTCTAAAGCCTTCCGAGGACTTTCTGGCGGGATTATCATTATTTTAGCAATGAAATAATGAGTTTCACATGAGGAGGAACAATAGAAAAGAAGCCATTCAATCTCCCTCTTTCAACTCCTTTCCTTTCTTTTTCTCCCTTCTTTCAAAAAACAAAACCTAGAAATATCCGAAAACCCAGACTTAAATTCCAGCAGGAGAAGTTTCTTAGACTGAAAATTGCATATTCACAAGGGAATTCTGGACAGCTATGGGCTGGTGTTTTAGAAGGTTTGATGAAAATGTTTGTGCTCAGGGCAGTGTCTATGACTTCTGTGTTTTCTCTCCTTGGGAATTTGTTACTTCTGGGAATGGCTGTGACTCGCTACAGTGGTCTGTGGGCAGTGCCACTGAGGTCTTTGAGAGACACTGGCTGTCTATTGAGGCTTCTCTAACTCTGACAGCTCTGGGACAAAAGTTGAGCTTGAACATTCATCATTGATGTGGGGACTTCTGTCTTCTAGGAGAGTTTCCATAGAGTCTCTTCACATGGAAATTCCTGGGCTGGATTCCGCCCATAGAACTTCTAAAGCCTGCTGAGGCGTTCAAGGGCTGACTGACCAAATTAAAAGGAGACTGAGAAGAAATATACCATATTTTCATGAAAAATTAGAACTTCATACTTCCCCTCACTGTCTATTTTCTGATTTTAGGACCGAACAAAGACTTTCCTCTTTGAAAGATACTTTACTTTGCTGAAGGGAACCAAGGCTATTGCAAGAATCAGATGCAGGTCATAATGACCATGGTTAACAGTGCCTTAAATGGATATCTAATAAATATCAGCTGAGGAAAACATTGCTTGGGATCTAGTAATGCAGCCAACTTGCCAGGCAAGTTCTTTATAAGTCCTTTGAGTCCCATGCTCTCCTTTCCTTCACATCTTCTTCTAACAGTAGAATATTTGGCTCTGAAGCTAAACAGACATGACTTTGGGTTCTGAAATGGTCCTTGCTTGGCTTTGGATCACTTAATTAACCTCTTCAAGCTTCAGTTTCCTCATGAATCACCTGGGAGAAATATCAGTTCCTCCTCCCAATCCTGCAAAAGGACTAAGTGAAATAATTATGTAAAATGTTCTAAGGACTAAGTGAAATAATTATGTAAAATGTTTAGCACAGTTCAGGCACATTGTAAACATTCAATAACTGTTGACTTTAGCCTACTTTTTGGGAATTGTACCTCAATCCACTTTGAAAAATCTGAAGAATAATAAAAAAGTGGTGCAAAGAAAAATCATAGTTAGAATTTACCAGTTATTACTTATTGTAGAAAAAATAAAGATGTCAAATAAAGTCATTTAACCAGAATCATAACTAATAAACTTTTTTTAGGTATGTGATTTTAGTTTTGGATAGTGGAGATTTTAACCCTTTATTCATCAACGTTTAAATCTGAGTTCTTTTGATGACAATATTTTGAAATATGCAATCCAATTTTCTGCATTTTTGCACATAGTTTCCTGGACATAATTTATCAATTTCTTTCTGTTCTGGGTTATTATATACATAAATTTTACTGTATTGTGTTTTAGATGGAGATAAGGTGGAATAAAGGACTTGCTGCAGATTTGCTTCCCTGTTTTCCAAGAAGTGAATGGTGTTCACCATCTCAGAGCTGCCTATCAAGCTCCTGGCCATTCCTTCCAACTCCCTTCTCACTCTCCTGAAAGATGCAGTTGTACCATATTCATACATACTCAGAAAATGGTATGCTGTGTGTTTGCAGAGATAGGAGTTAATAAGGACCTTCTGGGAGTCAGTCTTCTGGGTATAGGGATTTGCATATGTTGGGAGATGTTTGGACACATGTCTATGGACCACTGAGATTTTACTCTCTTCTGTTCCATCATTGTTGACCTTGAATATCCTAATTGTATTTTACTTTTTCTCTTTCTTCAAAAACACTTGAGAGGAACTATATTTTCATGAAATAATCTCTATTTTAAGTGAATCTTAGGGTGTTTGTTGGGTGATGGGTACTGACAGCCATTTATAAGGGTGAACTGGAAGTGGATGAATAAAGTCAGCACTCACAGTGTTTCCATATCCAGTGTCTTCATTGTTAATGACAGGAGCTCTATAGGTAGGAAGAGCAGTCACTGGCTTACCTACTCCTCCATTTGACCCAGCCTCCATTTGACCCAGCCCTCCACATACACATTGAGGGGGGGAAACAACATAGACTTGAGTTGGCCTATCCTGGCCCAAGCCTCTTTATGTTCCTCACATTGCTCAAACTCAAGGAATAATCAGAACAACATTGTACTTAGAGGAGATCACAAATATAATTATTGCAAAATATCTACATGTATTTGATTTTCTATCCCTAGAATTGACTGAATAATAACTTAATCAAATATTGAATTACAAATATTTGAAATATGAATAAAAGCCTCACATAAATGCAAGAAGCTTTTCAAGGAAAACATGTGTATAATCTCTATAATACTCCTACTCTCTTGCAGTTAGACTAAATGTGTAAGCTGTAAGCTGGGGGGTTTCCACCAGCTGTCCCAATGAAAGAGTATTCTATACACATACATACACAATAGTAAAAACATCCTTGAATATCCTTGAAAATGTTTGCATTTTGCCTTAGAGATCACAATACCCATGCTTGTTTTGCAAACATTGACTACAGGAATATCAAGTTTAACACTGAAGCATCTGAAACAAAGGTTCAGTTTGACTTCAAAGAAAGTATGCTTCTGTTGCTTTTGGCTTTAAGGCATCCTTGTAATGTCTTTTGGAGTGGGGGATTAGTAGTAATGAATATCTGGAGATAATGTTCATCTGTGAAGGTCAGATAACTGGATCAAGAAGATGCGGTATATATACACAATGGAATAGTACTCAGCACTCAAAAAAGATAAACTCATGCCATTCACAGCAACAGAGATGGAGCTGGAAAGGATTACGTTCAGTGAAATAGCCAGAAGAAAAAAGAAAATTATTGGATAGTTTCACTTATAGGAGGTACATAGGGAAACCAAATAAGGGATCAGGAAAAAATAATTACAATAAATAAAACAAAAATTACCAGGCAACTATAAATCAGAGGTATTCTTCCGGGGAGGGGGAGGAAGAGGTATCAAAACAGAAGAGGGAAGAGCACAGGGACTATGGTGATGGTGCACAGGTGACATGGTGGTGGGAATTTTATGGGGACCGCACCTGAGAGGAGAAAGCACACAATGTATAAAAATGAGGACTTATGTAAAATATAAATAAATAAAGAAATTGTGCCATACATGCACATTAATGATGTGGGTCCTCTCTCCCATTTCTATATAAAGTTCCCACACTACTTCAGCATGTTTCATTATGATATCTAATATCACAAAATGCCACAATCAGGAAGAATCAGAAGACACTGTTCTATTCTCCATAATTGTGTTAATAATAATAATAATACCCCCTTAGGCATAAGGATAAATGAATTAATTAGTACATGTAAAATATTTAGACCCATGTCTATCACATAGTGAGACCCAATAAATGTACTCTCTATATTTAGTGTGACTACTTTAGCTTTATTGAAGTATAATTTTCAAAATTGTTATTTAAAGTACATCATATGATGATTTGATATATGTGTACTGTGAGATTTCTCCATGATATAAGTTAATATATCCACTACCTCACATACTTACTACCCCCCTCCTTTTCAATTTGAAGAGAGCTTTTAAGTCTACCCTCTTAAATGTTTCATATATGCAATTCAATGTTATCAACCATGGTCATTGTGTTATACATTAGTTTCACAGAACATATTCATCTTACAGCTGAAAGATAACTTCCTCTTCAGCCCCTGGAAGCCACTTTTCTACTCACTGCTTTATGCTTTTGACTATACATAGGTTATATCTTGAAGAGCATCCTTTAACATATCTTGTAAGACTGGCTTAAAGGTGACAAATTGCTGCGGTCAAAACTCTTCCTCTTTCAATTCTGAATGACAAGTTTCTGGGTAAAATGTTCTTGGTTGATAGATATTTTTATTTCAGCATTTAAAATATATTGTCTCATTATCTATTGTCCTTATATCAGTTGAAAATCTGATAATTGTCTTATCGGGGGGGTTATTGGATATAATGAGCTGTTTTCCTTTTGTTGCTTTTAAGAACTTTCTAGCTCTATCCTTTCACAATTTAATTGTAATTTGCCTGATGTAGTCCTCTTTAGATCATCTTCCTTGGAACTTTTAGACTTCCTGGGTCTGGATGTCTAAATGTCTGGATATTTTGAGACATTATTTCTTTTCACTTTTATATTTATTGAGGTAACCTTAGTTTACAACACTGTGTATACTTTAGGGAAAGATGTACACAATTCCTCAAATCTATTTTTTCACACCTTGCCTACCACAAAAGCACCAATCATAGTGCATTGGGCCTTCTCTGTCCTTTGATCTGCAACCCTCAGCATCCCAATTTGTTAGCCTCACCTCTGCAGTAAGATTTAAAGGTTTTGTTTTGGGTTATCTGTTCCTTTGCTTTGTGTCTTTATATTTCACATATGAGTGATATCATCCTATAGTAGTCTTTCTCCTGACTTATTTCATAGTCATATAGTTGATGTAGAGAAAACATTTTGTAAGAGCCAGTATTCACTTGTTTATGACAAAAATTCTCAAAAAATGGGGATAAAGGGAACATATATCAATATAATAAACTTCACATGTAACAAATCACAGCTCATACTTAGTGATGACAGACTACCAGATTTTCATGTAAGATCAGGTACAAGACGATGGTGCCAACTCTCACCATTGTTATTCAACGTAGTATTAGAACTAAGAGGTAGAGAAATTAAGCAAGATGAAGAAATAAAAGGAAACAAATCATAAAAGGCAAAGTAAAATCATTACTTCTTTGGATAAACTTTCTGCTTTTTTTCTCTCTTCTTTTTCTAGGACCTCTATAATGGATATATTGGTTTGCTTGTTCTGTCTCATAAATCCCTTAAACATTCTTCATTGCTTTTCATGCTCTTATCTTTTTGCTCCTTTGAATAAATTTCATTGTATTGTCTTCAAGTTTGCTGATCTTTTCTTCTCCCTGATTTAGTCTGCTGATGAATCTCCTCTATTGCATTTTTCAGTAAAGTTATTGTATCCTTCAGTGCTGTGATTTCTGTATGATACTTTTATATTTACATTGTTGAAATTCTCACTCTGTTCATGCTTTGCTCTCCTGATCGCAGTGAGTACTTTTATGATGTTATTTTGAATTCTTTATCAGTCAAATCATTAAATCTACTTAAGATCTGTTTCTGTATACATCTCCTTTTTGTTTGTTTGGAACATGTTACTCTTTTTTTTCATTTTCCTAAACACTTCGTGTTTGTACATTAGGTAAAACAGTCAGCTCTTGCAGTATTGACAGAATAGAATCAAGTGATTCCTAAGGCAGCATCTGCAAAATATGGCATACAAGACATGTATTCTACTTTCTTCCAGGGAGATGCTGCCATCTTGGTACACAGTATAAGGGAATAAAGTCAAGAGGTATCCAGATAGGATCACATTCAATGCCTTTAAAAATATGTAGAAAGAACCCATTCGTGGAAATATTGAATTACAGGCATTTGTTGCTCCCTTCTTCTCTGAGCCTTGGGGCTAGTTGCAGGAACACTCACACAGCATCAACAACTAATTTTTAATTTTCTATGGTCTGCTGAGTGTAAGCCTCATGGAATTTCAGAGTTTCACTCATCCTTTAGACATGTCTTAAAAGCTAAGACACTAAAAGTAGCATCCAAACCCTTCCCTGTTGAGTTCCCTGACAAAAGTTAAGAGTTCCCTGACAATTTTATGGCACTATCTTTGGGGTGGGATTTATGGTAAGTGTTTCTTATCCTTTTCTCTCATTTTGATGTGGATGTTTTCTAATTCACTTGATGTGTAGTGGTTGATCCACTAGTTCCTGGATTTCTTCCAGAGGTGTTTGTTTTATGTATAGCTGTACAATTTGTAAGTTTGTGAAAGTAGGGCTATTCAGGTATTCAGGAACCTCTTATGTCATGTCATTGTCGTGGTTGACCCCAAAAAGTTCTTTTCTTCCTTCAAGGAGCTCACCTAAATGTTAAGCTCTATCAGAATTCTGGGCTGTTATGGAACTTAGAGGGTTACAGCTAGCCACTCTGGTGACAAATATTGGTTATGTAACCTGCTCCTGGGGGACTTTAAGAAAGTTATTTTTTTGTGCCTTTGTACTTCCACCTGTAAAAGAAACCGAAAGATAAGAGAGATCAATATAATCCAGAGTAGACAGAAAAGTCTCCTTAGAGGAAATTAAACTTAAATAATTAATAATAAGCAGATTTGAGTTATGAGAAGGAGTAACATGGAAAGCAGACAGAGTGCATCCTCTTGGAGCCTGATGTTTGTGCACTGTATTGTTGCTGGTCTCACCTGAGCAGATTTTAGGGGTTGGACCCTGTGAGACTTTCAGTGATGGTATAAAGAGACTGTGAAGAGACCATGGAGTCATTTTTCCAGCAGGGAAAAGCTTTTGATTAAGGAGGAAGATTCACATTCAATCAGGAATGTGTCTAAGTTAAGTATGTTTAGGAAGATTGCTAATATTGGCCTATGGGTATTTTTGCAGATGTATTATTCTTTACATTACTGAAAAAAGATTTGTCACTGGGCTTTTCATATGACTCAATAAGCTCAAAAAATTTTGAGTCTGTGGACGAAGGAATAAGGTAGTGAACTCTGGGAATAAAGGGAACACAAGGAATAAGTTGGTGAACACTGACTTAAGCCATCTCCAGAGTCCATAATCTTCCCTCCTACTTACACCCTGGTCTGCTTTCTAGGCCCTAAGAGATGAAGCCTTAATCCAGTCAATAAGCTGTGGGGTTGAGAAGAGCTGGTAAATTTCAAACATCATTTGAAGAAACCAATAAATGGGGTTGGGTAGAAAAAATGGGTTTGAAATAAAAAGCAAAGGAAAGACATGATTCAATGTTGTCAGGATATTTTCTAGAAAGGGTTGTTGACTAGTGTTGTAAGTGTTCAGTGTTATTTGGGGCATGTTATCATGGAGACCAACCACACATGTCCTCTTCTTGATAGAAGATTATATGGCTCAGCTCTGGGCAGGAGTTGTAGATATGAAAGGCATCAGTCAGGATGGCATGGAATCGCAGTTGTCTGATGGGAATTGGCGCTGTCCCTGACTGTCAAAAAGGAATTTGCCCTTCTTGAAATCTTAAAGACTTACTATTCTATTTCTCAGGTCCCCAAGCTTGACTGATTTATTAGGAGCCATTCAGGCGCAGCTGGTAATTTCTCTGCATTGTGACGATGGTCATGAGGTCTGTATCCTTTCTATTATGTATCTAGGTCTATGTCCTTATCTTTTCTAGATGCTCTTGAGTCCTACTCAGCATATTACGGTGAATGAGTAAATGTGTGATATTTGTATCATCAGTGTCACTATTTACTTCAATATCAGTTACCAGGCGCACCCTGACAGTCATAGTGACCTCCTCAAATCCATGGAGTTGCCTGCTCCAATGGATAGATGGCAAAGTCATATGTAGGAAATGACCCCTTGTATGTTTTACTTAGAGTCTCTTTTCCATTTGCATTTTCAAATGTTTGTAGAGAAATATAAGCCTTATAGACCCTTTATATTTTGATAATGCAAGTAGCTGAGAAAGGACTGCAGCTGAGAAATAGCAGATTCAAACTTGTAGACACAAAGTGGAATGAAAGGCCAAGTTCTTTTTCATAATTTCCCAAGCTAAGTAAAGAATGAAAGATAAACAAATAGTAGTGCAAATAGTGAAAACCAAATTAAATTTGAGGTTTCTGCCCCCTCTTATTTAATAATAAGTAATACAAACAGTTATCATTTGGGGGAGTAGGGAAATGATACTATAAAAATAAATGCCTTTCTCCAGCAAGTATCCTTTGTCTCCATGTGTTATTGCAGTGAGAGAAGGCACACTGCCCACAGCTCCCACTGCAGCTTTTGGCATGCTCTGTGAAATGACTTCTACTTTCTGAGAAACAAGGAAAGCATTAGTTAAATGGGAAAGTGGATTGTTTAAGTCCCAGAAGCCTCTAGAAGGAAGAGAAATTGGAGTATAAAATACTCTGTTCCTAGAAGCTGGGAATCTGTGTCCGAATCCACCCCCAAGTCTTTCTTAATTATTATTATTTTTAGCTCTTTTGAAAGTGAGGAATAAATTTGCATGTTTTTATTTGTCACTAGTTAATTATTTTGGCCTATGAAAGTAACTTTTTAAGATGAAGATTCTTTGAGTGGTTACAGATGAAATTCCAAATCACCACATATTATTAATATAAACTGCAAGAAATTACTAATGATATTTAAGGAGCTTTGAAGAGAGGTAAAATCTTTGTATTTGGGTTTTGTTTCACCTCCCTGTCTCTTGCTCCTTGGCTCAGCATCCAGGCCAGGAAATAGCTCCTCAGTCTCTTTGGGCTCCTTATTCCAGACAGGAGCCCTCGGGATTTATCTGAGCCTTCAAGTGCAGTGGACCCGCACAGAGTCTCAGTGGTGTTAATCCAATACAGGTCGGCATGTCTGTAGTTCTAGAGGAAAAACAGAATAGAATCGTTTCCTGAAGGTTTTTCCAAAGCAGTTCCTGGAAAATGAAACATTGACCATTCTCACCTTGAGAAATAATTATCTTTGCTTCCTAACAATAAAACATAACCTCCCAAATTGTATAGCTAAAATTGTGGTTGAATAGTCTGTATTCAAAAATCCTTAAAACATATTTATTCTTTTATATGCTTCATTTCCCCTATTACTGCACACAGTGTTAATTTTTTTTAGTGGGAACAACTGATTAAATTAATAAATACAATCTGATTAAGAATAGAAGACAGAATTTGCCAATGGCACTAACAAATACTATTTAGCCATAGAACATTGGGCTCCCTGCCCACTTTGTTCTCCACTATCACCCCCTCTAGTAGCCTCAAATCTGCAGTCAAATTTCTAAGGTTTATTTTGGTTTAGTTTTGTATAATCTTTTGCTTTGTTTCTATATATTCCACATTTATGTGAAATCATCTGCTATTTTTCTTTCTCCTTCTGACTTCCTTCACATAGAATAAACTACTCCAGTTTCATCCCCGTTGTTGCAGATGGCAAGATTTCATATCTTTTTGAGCAGAATCCATTGTGTATGTATACACCACATCTTCCTCATCTATTGATCTATTGTTGGGCACTGAGGTCATTTACATAACTTGGCTATTGTAAATAGTGCTGCAGTGAACAATGGTCTATAGGTGTTTGAGGGATGGGTGTGGTGCGGTACATACATCTAAAGAGGTATGAATCTATTCCCCTAAATCACATATGGTATTGTAAACCAATGTTACTCAAATAAATAAAATAAATAAAAAGTTAATAAAAGAATACCTAACTAATTTTAATATTTATGGGATCTTTAATTCAAAGAATACTATTTAAATTGACTGAGACATTATATATAAAGCCTGTTTTGTTATCCAGTTTGTAGATACAGAAACCAAAGAAGATGGACTTCCCAAAGGAAGAAGTAGGAGAGGTGGGATTTTGAACCTCACTCTGCTTCAACTGAAACCTGTTATTCACTCATTCGGCTATGTTGCCTCTTTTACTTAGCAGTCACTTTCAAAATATTCCCAGAGAAATATTTATGCTCACCATGTGTCTTTCTATAATATTTGTAGTTTTGCATGGTCTTTTAACCACCATCACTACACAATACCTATTGGGTGCTTTTATTATTAAATTGATTTTGAGAAATGATTGTAAAATTCTGAAGAATATTATGTAGACTCTTAACTAAATCATATCCTTTGGTATCCTCAATCACTGAGATGTTATATTTGCCAATAAAAGACTGAAGTAAACACATAATTATAAATTTTGGCATTGTGAAAAATACAGATGGCAATAGAATGCTTTGAAACTCAGACTATCAGTGTGGGTTCTTTAGAATCCTACTTTGGATGGCTGAGTTTGAGCCCATGCCCCTGTATTTGTGCATAAATGCATGTGTGGATCTGTGCATATTGTCTAAATGCTCTTCTTTCTGTAAAAAACTCTAGTCTTATTGGGAATATCAATTAACTCAGTGAAACAAAACTTTATTTCCCAACAGGTGTCATTGGGGAGCTGCCACAAGACAATCCCGATCATGAGATGTGGCAGAAGTCAATGGGTTAGAGCTCTAGGAAAATGCTTTGAGAGTGAGATGGAGGAGTGGAACATGTCTTTTCCCTTTCTCCCTTCCTTTTTGAAATAGGGGGTCATGGTTCAGGACTGAGGGCAGGAGGAGCACCATCTTGATACTGTGAAGTTGAGAATGGTCCTTTAGGACAACGGAGCAAATGACTGAAGGAACCTGAGACATGTTTGATGCTCAAAACTGCTACCCCAGCCTTCAAGCAACTCACCCGTGGAAAGGAAGCACCATGTGTGGTATAAATGGTCTTACCTAAGTCATTGTATATGTAGTTATAGTCATCTCTAACTGATAACTTCCATCTTTCAAATACTATATAAGAGAATTTCAGAACGCCTGAGAATTTCTTTCTGATTCTGTAAGTTCCTGTCAAAGCAGTTGAATTCAAAGATATATTATTGGAGGGGCATGTCTTACTCTTGACTCTAGTTTCCTTTCCGACATGTACAGTTTCACTCCTCTGCAGGTCTTTCAGAAATATTGTGACTTTTCCATCACCAATTTACCTAGGCAGCCAAAAGATCATAGAATGCGGACTGTATCATTTTTCAAATGTTTGCAAAATACATGTAACAGCTCTCATGAAGTAAAGGCAATGGGCTGAGTAGAAAAGAACCATGGTCATGCTATTGAGTGAGGATAAAAATTCCTGTTAATATTTGGTATGTTTTAAAAGAATAACAGCAAGGCTTTGGAACTGCTGGAGGCACAGTGTTGCAGATTCATCTAGTTTTACAGCCAAGAGCTGTGATTCTGTGTTTGATACCACAGTGTCCATTATAGACAGAGGGTCAGGACTTTCCTGGTACCTCCCTAGCCACATTTACACAAGCACCTGGGCTTGTGTTCTTCAGTGTCAGAAACATTCAATGTTTTATTTACTTTGGAACATTGGAGTTTCAATTTCTTTTTTTTTTATTTACTCACTAGCTATTTTTGGGGGGGTTAAATTAATTGTTTTAGGTGACATAGGATTACAACACTGCACATGATTTAAGAGTGCAGGTACACCCTGCAACAGACTTACCACTAAAGCACCAGTAATTTTTCACTGTAGTCCATTGGACCTCTTGTGATCATTATCCTTTACCATCTCATTTGGTAGCCTCAGTTCTGCGATAACACTTAAAGGTTTTGTCTATTTTTTTTTTGTTTTATGCATTTATTTGCTTTGCTTCATTATATGTCACATTTGAGTGAAATTATCCAGTATTTATCTTTCTCCTTCTGACTTATCTTACTTAGTATGATCCTCTCCTCTTCCACGTAAATTGTTCCAAATGGCAAAATTTCAACTCCTCTCTTCTCTTCTCCTCTCCTCTCCTCTCCTCTCCTCTACTCTCCTCTCCCCTCCCCTCCCCTCCCCTCTCCTCCTTCCCTCCCTCCCTCCCTCCCTCCCTTCCTCCCTCACTCCCTCCCTCCCTTCCTTCCTTCCTTTCTCTCTCTCACTCTTCTCCTCCTTCTCCTTCTCCTCCCCCTCCTCCTTCTTCTTCTTTCTCTTCCTCCTCCTTCTCCTCCTCCCTCCTTCCCTCTCTCCCTCCCTCCCTCTCTCTCATAGCTAAGTAGTATTTCTTTGTTCATAGATAACTCATTTTTATATGCTCAGCTATTATCACTTAGGTTGCTTCCATATCTTAGCTATTTTGAATACTGCTGAAATGAATATAGGAGTGCATATATCCTTTTGAATTAGTATTTTTGTATTCTTCGAGTAGATACCCAGGAGTGTGAATGCTGGATCCTATAATTGATCTATTTTTAATGTTTTGAGAAACCTCCACACTATTTTCAGTGGGCACTGGACCAGTCCATATTACCTCCAACAATACATGAGAATTCCTTTTTCTCTACACCCTCATCAATACTTATTATTTCTGGGCTTTGTGGCGGGCTTTATGTTTCTGGGTTTTCTCACAGGTGTGAGATGGTGTCTCATTGTGGTTTGATTTTCATTTCCCTGATAATAAATGATGATGAACATTTGTCATGTGCCTGCTGACCATCTGTATGTCTTCTTTGGGGTAGTGTTTATTTAGCTCATCTGCCCATTTTTTTGATCAGGTTATTTGTTTTCTAGTTGTTGAGGTGTATGTCTTATTTGTAGATCTTGTGTATTAGTCCCTTCTGCAAATATCTTCTCCCACTCAGTAGGGGGTTGTTGGGTTTTAATGATCCCATTCTCTTTTGATGACTGTAGCTTTGCATTATAGTTTAAGTCTAGGAGTGTGATACACCCATTCTTCATTTTTGTCAGTGTTGCTTTCATATATTTACAATGGTAAGAAATACAAATACCCAGACTTCTGGTCCTTTGTGTTGTGCCTATCCTGCCACCAACCCATTTTTATTGCTGCCAGGAGCTTTAATGTAGAAAAATGAGAGATTGTATTTTCTGTCTTGTTCTTGAATTTTTTCTTTCTTTTTTTGTGTGTAGAACTGAGTATAGGCTAGAGGTATGGGGGGTGAGAGGATTCACCAGAGACAGAGTGGGAAGCAGAGCAAGTAGATCTACTGAAATACACTGTAAAGGGGAGCAGTGTGCAAGACAGGAGAAGTCTGCTGCACCAGATGTTTATGTGGGTTAGCTCCCTGGCAGGGAATCTAGCTTACGCTGCAGTGGTGTTAGTACTGAGACTTAACCCCTAGGCCACCAGTGAGGCCCCGTTCTTGAATTCTAACATGTTGTGAACTTTGAACATTCCAAATTCCCAATCTTATTTAATATACCGAGAAGCTTGTAGGTCCTCCTGTCATAAGGGAATATATGTGTGACTAGAGAAGACAACTTTTCAGGTCTATACAGTCTTATCTGAAGTTTTTAATATACTTTAAAACTGGGGAGCAGTAACAAAATAAAACAAAACACTTGGGTTCAAATGTCCAGTTGTACTAAAAACAAGCAAAGACAGAGAGCAAGAAGGGATATCTTGTCAAATCAGCTTCATTAAGATACCCTGCGGATATCAATGTCTGGCACTTGGAGTGGCCCCTTCTCCCAGCCTGGTTCTCTTGGAAGCTTGTTTCCTGGGCTTCAACCCAGTGTAAGGAATTCTTTGGGAACCACATTGTAGCCACAGGATTCAGGTCACTTTAACCACTGGATGGGCTGGAATCCAGAGTTCTGTTCATCACACCATTTGCAATGAGATAAATTGCTTTTTGTTAATAGGCAGGGATGTGGATTTTGTTTAAAGGCACTTTGTCTGAAATTGATTTTTGGTTTTCCTGTGAATGTTTGTACATGTCACAGGGTGTTCACAGTTGTACAGAGGAGGGTTCTGAAGAATGAATCACAGTTACAGCCATTAAAATGAGCTAACCTTGGGTCAAGATGTGTAAATAAACATCCAGGTCGATAGACTGGACCCAACCCTGAAGTGATTCAATTACATATAAAGCCTTCAGTCAAGACTCTCAAATGGGATTGCAAAACCCTGAAGTCTCCTGTTAGCTATGAGAATCTGGTAAACAAATTAAAGGGATAAGCACAGTGGGTCCCTGCTTCTTCGTTCCCCAAACACTGACCTCAATTTGTTCACAGTCATCACTGATATTCAGGAATTAGAACATGATGTTTAGAGGAAGGATAAGAAAACACTAACAATATTGGTATCACAAATTCCTTTCTCAGGGACAGGCTAATGTGCTGGTCTGCAGGTACACAACTGTGTAAGGTTTAATCAGAGGAAAGTGTTGCTATTCAGTCTGCCCTGAGGTCAGGGGAAGGTTCAATTATCTGGCCACCCACTTATCCATAGTCACCCTACATTCCAAATTCAGAACATAAACATGCAATTTCATTACAGATATGATCTTGGTTTACAAAGGCCCCTCTAGGAGGATATCTGGCTGAGATGATTTGTCGGAGGGATTTTTCTTTATTAATTACCCCTATTCTCATCCTTAACCACTGTATTCCCCTGATGACAGGACCCTCATAGACTCTTACAGAGTTTGGGTAAATCTGAGAAATTAGGACTAGAAGTTCAAAGATCGAAATAAAAAAGGAAGTAAAAATGAAGATTTTACAATTATTTTTGCTATGGTGGTGGGAGAACTATGGGGACTATAACTGAAGTGAGAACAATATTGTAATAAATAAATAAATAATGAAAAAAGTCACTGTGTGCTTTTGGGGGTCTAAAAATAAATACTTTGGTTAAGTAGCTATGCTTTTTATGTTCCTTCAGGTTAATCATAAGAGTAATTATAATGATTTGTCCCTTATTATCATGTTCTAAAAGGTCAGTGTGGATTATATGTCCTAGAAATTTCTCTTTTTAAAGTTTGACAGAGTAGGAAAAACATGGTTCTTAATAAAACCCTAAATAAGTCTGTAATGGGACATACAATGTTATGTGATTCATCTAGGAATGTTTAGGAAACTCTACTGGGTTCTGACCCACACCTATGGGTTTTTTTCTGAAACATAGTCTTCCAATTCACCTACAAATATGTGTCGTCATGTTGCTCCAAGAGCTGAGAGGGTTCTGGGATGTACTGTGGGCAGCAGCTCATCCCTTTGGCAGGTGATCTTGAAGCACCTCAGGGACCCCATCAGCTCTCCAAAGGTAGAGGCAGAACTGGAGTCAGAGAGTTCAGTGAGCTGATGATGTTAAGAAGTGAGGATTATGTTCTTAAAATGAAATTAGTATGAGAACTAAGGATTTTCTAATACATCTTAAAAAAAATAAAGACAATTCTTTTCAGAAGTCCATAGAGGCCCTGCCACTGCTTAATTCAGACTTACCAAAATGTTGGAATTCAGGGCTTCTTCAAAATAGATTTTTTTGGAAGTTTTAATATACTGCTTAACAGATTTTGGAATGTTTTACTGAAGGCGAAAGTCTAAAATTTGGAAGAGTTTGTATCTCTTTTTAGAACTTTACATAAAGATTTGAGATCCTTAAAGAATATACTTGCAAGTTAATTCACATGTTTGTGATGTCATGTACATATATTTAACTGAAAGTTGATATTTATCTGTCTAGTTATTTCTCTTACACACATATTAATGACATACAATTTTTATCTATTTAAATACAAGAAAGAAATTTTATCAGTGAGGAGAAAAAAATGCTTCTTTAAAAAATACTTTAGCTAAAAACAATTTGGAACTGACTGAAAAGTTGTAGGCACAGTACAAAGACACTAATTGTCATAATAATAAGTAACAATAAACTTCCCCACTTTTCATAATAAACTTTATAAGAAAATGATCTAATCTGGGTTTATGCTCTCTTGGCACAACTCTTTAAGTGTTCTTCAATCTGAAATTGTTTCTTTCCTTGATTTTATATCCTTGACATTCAAAAATCACTGTTGGATAATTTTACACAGTATCCTTCCATTTGATGTGATTCAAAGTTTCCTCATGATTAGACCCTATTCATAAATATTTTGACAGAATAACAATGAACTGAGGTGTGCTCCTAATAGCATACTATTGGTTGGTATGTTCTCATAGCTATGACATTATCTTTGATCACATGATTAAGATGCAAAATGCCAGGTTTTTCCACTATAAAGTTACTTTTTATTTCCTTTGTACTCAATAAGTATTTGGTGTGGCCATAGCTTTGAAAGTATTTAAAATCTTATTCTTCATCCATTGATATTTCTTGCCAGAAGATTTGATTGCAAAAATATGATTTCTGAAGCATTATTCTTTCTACTTTTTTTGTTGGCATTGTACTATCAGGAAGAGTTTACTCTTTCATGTATGTATGCATGTGTAACTTCTTATTGCTAAAGTGAAAGCTCATGGATTCCTGTTTTATTCAAGGTGTTTTAATTCATTGCTATTACTATTTGTTTTACTACTCAATTGTTCTAAATTTGGTCACTGAGTGTCCCCTCAATGTGGTTTCTGTCTCTTTTTTATGTCTCTAATTATTTCTTGAGTGTGCTTTTCTTCCTGACATAACAAAATATTCTAAGCTCATTTTGTACTTTCCATGTCCCTCCCTGCAATAATCCATATATCCAAGGAGACTTGATTCCTTTTCGTAGTAAAGAAATACATTTGAATGCCAACATCTAGGATATTGATGTGGCTCTTTTCACTTGGGAATCACTGTTTCTAGATTCATTTTGTGAACAGTATTTGTGAACAGATACTACATTTGTATCTGTATCTCTACATACATACACACATCTGTACATACATAAACATTAGCAACTACTTTTTATATCTATCTATATTGGAAACTATGACGTTAGAGTGATGCCTCACATTGCATGCCAATACTACACTTTCATTCTAAATTTCCACTTTTCTGTATTTGTCAGTCCTTACTTGACAATTAAAAACCTAACTCCCTATCTTTTAAAAAATATTTATTTTTATTTATTTACACATATAAGAACTGCGGTTGTTGGCTAGAGGTACAGAGGGTGGGAATATTCACCAGAGACAGAGCAGAACAGGTGGATCTATTGAAATACACTGCTGAGGAGGGCATCGGGTGAGTCAGGAGAGGTCTGCTGTGCCATGTGGATTATTTCCTGGGACTGGTATTGAACTTATGCTGCAGTGGCTGGTGTTAGCTTGATACCACTGAGCCTTAACCCTTGTTGTACCAGGGAGGCCCCTAACTTTCCTATCTTAATTCAATTTACTGTTTACTCAGTCCCATGACATGTAGTTAGGCGCCACACCCTAGGACTGACATCTGTTCAGGCCCCCTCCTCCCTGACTCAGGACACTCCCGGGATGCTCACAACTTTGTTCCCTACTTTTTTAAAATTTGGAAACTATCAACTATAATAATATAAAAGATTTTAACAGAAAAATCAATATCTTAATCATTTGAAAGCACAGGGAAGATAGAGAAAGAAAAAATGTCGCGAACAGGATGTTATAGAGAAAGAATGCTAAATCTGGAAAATAAGAAAGTATTTGACTTTCTCTATCAAAAGTACATAATACAAATATGCTCTACAGAACTCAGTGGTTACTTGTGCTGCATGTCATAACTCTCAGGTCCTTTTTAATTCTCTGTAGCATAGTTTCAAGATTAATATTTATGCACTGTACAGTCTCATTAGCAAGCTCAAGATTAATGATAATTTTCTACTAAATCTTATGGCTTGTTTGTTAAATTGATACTTGCTAAATCCACTAGGATCTGGTAGCAATTAAAATAGTATTTATTTGTTGAGTTAAATAAAGTTGATATAGTGTTTGTTTTAATTCTTCTGTTCTTATTCATTATTCGTAAAACACACTTTTACTGTTTTGAAAACAGTCACAGGGGTTAGGTTGGAATTGCTATGTTGTCAGGAGTCTACGGCTCTTCTCACAAGAGCCTTTTCTGGTCTGGGCTTGATGGGAATGAGTGCTTGAATGAGTGCCTGAGATATCACACCTGCTGCTCTTTGTAATACAAAAGAGAAACCTAAAATAATGTCTGACTTCCCTCAGAGGAAGAAGAGAAATAAAATGATAAACAACATGGCACCTGACATGCACTGCAGCTGACACGTAATATCCCTGTCACTGAAGAGCTCTCCTGGTCCTACAGTCTCCCCAAAGGCTCCTCACATGGCCTTTCTTGTCCTCACAAAGAGAAGGTGCCTTCTGGGCAGGCTGAAGTCTTTTACACAGGAATGTAGGCATGATTAAATATTGACAGCAGAGGCTCTCCCTTAGAGTCAAGCAAACATCTTATGGCTTTACAGTGAAGAGACCTTTCATAGAAGGTCTGAAATAGACATGCAACAAAGAGCTGATGCCACTGGGGGACTGACCTTCATGAGTCACCTGACCCTTTGGTAGGGAAAGCTGTAGAGCATGTAAGTCAAGCCCTGGTGATCCTGGAACCAGCCGATGCAGGCCTGGTGAACTGCTGGGACAATATGTGTCCAACGGAGTCATAGGATGGGTGACCTTATTGTGGCTTTCAAGATTGTCTGCTGGTGGGATACTTGGAGTGGGGAATTCCTGCCCTTATTCTAGCATTTGAACTTGCTGCTCAGGGGATATGGTTTGTGGGTCTCAATTCTGTGGATAGGTGACATGAAGTGAGAGAACATATTTTTTCTTTTTTTTTTTTTGGTCTATGGGAAGCAGACCTCTTTAAAGTCGACTCTGCATTTGTTGGGACTTACTCAAATAGTGCCTAGGTTCACAGTGTTGTCCAATAGATAAATAATGCGAGATGCATACATAATTAAATTTTTTGGTACTACATTAGAAAAGTAACAAAGGAACAGGTGAAATTATTTTTAATGATATATTTTAGTTATCCCAAAATAACAAGAACATTAATCATTATACAGTCAATATAAAATTATTAGAGAGATATCACACATTTTTTTTTTTTTACATTGTCTTTGAAATTTGGTGTGTGTTTTACACCTAAAGCACATCCTCTTCACTACAGTCACATTTCAGGGGCTTGAGAACCACATGTGTAATACAGAGGCCTGAAGGGTACTCCCTCTGAATATTTAGGGATCAGACTAAAAGCTAGGAGATAGTTTTTATTTATTTATTTTTTTAATTTTTTTTATGCATACAAGCTGGGGTACAGGCCAGAGGCGTGGGGCGGCGAGAGGGCTAACCAGAGACAGAACGGGTAGCAGAACAGGCATATCAGAAATACACTGCTGAGGGGAGCAGTGGGCGAGGCAGGAGAGGTCTGCCGCACCATGTGGGATTCTCCCCAGCCAGGCATTGAACTCGCGTCGCCGCTGTGGACAGCTCCACAGTGCAGCGCTTAACCATTGCGCCATCGGAGAGGCCCTAGGATATAGCTTTTAGAGCCTGTGAATATCCAAGTATAAGTCCAATCCCTAGACATCCTAGGAGAACTTGAGAAAGTTGTCATCAAGAAATAAAACAAATGAACAATTGTAAAGCAACTTCTTGCGCTTGCGCTCTCATTTCTTCTTCTTCTCTCTCTCTGGAAAAATAATAAAATATGGACCCTGATAGCCTTAGATTGAACAAAACCTATCTATAACTAGCTTTGCAAATTGTACATAGGTTTACAAACTGTTTCAATAAAAATATAACACAATAGATGTAAAAACTTGTCAAGGAGTGAGGAAACCATATCAAGGATGGAAAGGAGGGAGAACTTCATAAAATTATTTTTTGCTATATTATGTAAATTTGAAAACATTCAATATTAATTATAACAGACACAATGCATTGGAAAATTAAAAGGGTGACTATAGTATAAAGGAGGTTCATTTGTGAAGAATATCTTAATGGAAAGAAATGGTTATGGAGTTTCTGGAGTGTAGTAGAGGCAGGCAGATAATGAATAGGACCAGAATCTGATAACCCACAGGGTGTGTTATAAATTTCTATTGAAACACAACATTTATCTCTATAGTCAACTGCCCCATATTATTAAAGATAATATCTATAAACAATTATTCATGATCTTAAAATAAGACTGATTCTCATTGGCTTTAATATGCTTATTTACACAAGAGTACAAGAGTGTTAATTTACTACATGCCTTAATAAGTTTGTGCATTGGAAGTTTTCATTGGAAATCCTTGATTGAATTTCTAAAAGCATCCTGAAGTTAGGAAGTCAAGATAAGAACTTGCTACCAGATATCACCTGCAATACCTGTACATGTAAATGTATTTTTCTCTATTCAAGGCTCAGTATAGCCTCAGATTTCTGGGTTTGCTAAGATGTCTTTCTCTACTCACTGTAAGGCTGGGAACTTGTAAACTAGGTACTAGGTACTAGGTCAGTTTCCAGAGAAAGTTTTGTAAACATTGACTGCACAAAATCAATCTTAGTTCCTTAAAAGTGTCTGGAATGGTTTCACTTATAACAGGACTATAAGGAAACCAAATAGGAGAGAGACACTCAGCAGGTGGGGGGTGGCAGGGGGAGGGGAGGATAAGGGCACAAAATGGAATAGAAAAGAACACAAGGGACTATGGAGATGGATCAAGGGTGAATTGGTGGTGGGATACCCAAGGGGAATACAAAATGTAAAAGACATAAAAAATAATAAAAAAAAGTGTCTAGTTGTATCTTATTAAGTGACCATAGTTTTCAAATAAATTCCAAGGAATCTTGGTTATATAACCAAACATGTCCCATTAGAAGCATGACAGATCCTTGTTGAAGTGAGACAAAGAATTGTTTTTCCAAGAAAAGTAAGCACACCAATGAGTTTTGAATTCTGGAAGGCTCAGGTAGGGAGAATAAGATGTTACTTACAAATGCTTCATTTCAGCTTATAAAAGTAGAATCTATGATATCATTATCATTTACAATTTCAGAGGAAAACAAAAGGACTTCCCTCATATATCTAGAAAAGAAGAACATTAAAATATCAACAATATCCCAAACAAAAACCACAGTCAAACCTTATCAAGTTCATTTTGTCTTAAGTAATTATTTCTCTTTCTGATGGATCTTGGGTTTGTAATCTCATGAACACATCTACTTTTCAACTATACTTCTGGAAATCCTACCTCAGTTTACAGGACAGTTTAAGCAGTACCATTAGAGACCTGCACCCACAGGAGTCTGTGTGATCCTCTCCATGTGTTCTTGGACAGCTCTTTGTTGATGATGAAGTGTTCTGGCCTGCAGCTGAATAAAAATCTTTTGGAGAAGCATCAGAGTAAAACAAGCATATCTGCACAAGACAAAAGACTTAAAATTGTTGTGCTTGATTTCTTAATGATAATTTTCAAAGTGAAGTCTCTAAAGAGATTTAATAATAAAAATCAGTGCAACTGACAAGGAAATTTGGTTGTTGCTAAGACATGCCAAATGTGACCAAAAAGTTAATCCCAAAATACTTGAATGAAATGTGACTAATAATGAATCCTGGTTAATCCTATTTTCCAAGAAGAATTTATCTTATTAAGAGAAATGAACTGATATTTATAGAGAAGGGATTTTCAGATAGAGCATGTAGTAATTTTGATATATTATATATGTGGATATATAGTTAAAATACTATCAGGAATACATCAATCACATCAAGTAAGAAGAGTGGAGAAGGCTGGAGTGGGTCCTGGAAGTTTGTACATTAATAAAACCTCAGAGGTAAGAGGTGGGAAGTCCTATTTGGAAACCACTGTCCAAAAGGATGATAGTTTCAAAATAAAAAATAAAGGTGTGACCAAGTTTACATTGAAAAAAATATCTGAAATTATTACTGACAATGGTAACCTGTTGTTATATGATATCAGCTTAGTAATGTCAGGACTCTGAGTAGGACCATATGAACAGCAAGGGCACTGACAAATCTCTAGAGACTTCCCATGCAGTATAAAATATCTGAAATATTTACGTTAGCACCAGTTCACCCATGCAAATTTAATCTAGGCAAGGGGAAGATGCTCTTCCAATTTGACAACACTTCTTATACAATTCAATGGTTATATAGCAAATAAAACAAATTTTTTTCTGGCATCTCTCTTTTCATAAGGTGTAAGAGCAAATCCACTGTGATTTCCTAATTCTTCTGGCAAATCTCAAAGACAATTTCAAGTGCCAGAGATTTAAGGTTTAATTTGGGGGAGACAAAATATCAAAATTGATGGAATATTTGAGTTCTTGATTAAAATATAATTATGGATTACTTAGTAGCAACATTTGGCTATTAAAATGACAATAAAAGACTTTAAAAGAGAACATAGGAGGCAGTGTATCTGTAAAGACCTTTAGCACTTTCAAAAGTGAGAAGACTTGGTCTTTTAAATAATCAAGTACCTGGCAAAGTCAGCAAAAAGCAAAGCAAATTCTGATAAGACACAAAATCTTTGCCCTCTAGGCAGATTAATCAGAAAGTAAAAGAAATGGACAAAAACACTAATCCAAAAGGATACATGTACCCGTATGTTCATTGCAGCACTGTTCACAATAGCAAAGGTATGGAAGCAACCCAGATGTCCAAAAATAGATGATTGGATCCAGAAGATGTGGTACATATACACAATGGAATACTATTCAGCATGGAAAGAAGATAAACACATGCAATTTGCATCGACATGGATGGAAT
>PVIJ01018215.1:0-26979 GCA_004024925.1 Scalopus aquaticus | reverse complement strand
CCTCCCTATAGTCCTGCTATAAGTGAAACCATTCGATATTTTTCTCTTTCTTTCTGGCTTATTTCACTGAGTATGATCCCCACTAATTCCATCCATGTCGCTGCAAATTGCATGTGTTTATCTTCTTTCCATGCTGAATAGTATTCCATTGTGTATATGTACCACATCTTCTGGATCATGGAGCTTCCATACGACCCAGCAATCCCACTTTTGGGAATTTACCCAAAGGATACAAAAACACTAATCCGAAAGGATACATGCACCCGTATGTTCATTGCAGCACTGTTCACAATAACAAAGGTATGGAAGCAACCCAGATGTTAAAAGTATAGGAACTTAACATCCAGCCGCTAGCCCTTCTCAATCACTAACAGGACCCCCAAGGCAACCTCATGGGGGAGGGGAAGGCAGAAGAGAAGAAACAGGGGCAGTTTGAAAAAAAAATTATATTTTCTTTTCTGTTGAGTCAGCTGCATGTGGTCATTTCACTGCTTTGGGAGACCTGAGACTCTCAGACTGTCCTTCATGAACTGGCTTTGTGTTCATCAAAATTGATGTGGAATTTTTGCCGCCATCCCTGCCCTTCCTCTGCTCCTGCTCCCATTCTCCCCGAGGAGATCTAAGGAGAATTTAATCCATATGGTTTTGATTCCCTCACTCATCAAAATGCAGTTTTCCAAGAGCCATTTGATCTCCAAGATGTTATATGAGTGTCTTTTTGTATTTTATTTTTTCCCTTAGAAAAGAAAAGTCAATGGTTTGCCAAAAGAAAATGAACTCCAAACACTACGGGTCTCAACTGGGTTCAAGCGTTAGTTCCAGGGGAGCCTGGGGAAATATTGCTTAGTCAGGATCTCAGATATTCACAAACCAGGTGACTCCTGGCAAAAAGAGGTGACTTCTTTTGCTTTCCATTCCCATGCTCACTCTTCTAACCTGATATCTGGATGATAATTACCAGGTATTAAATAGTGCCTGAGTGCCAAGCACTGTGCCAGATGATGGATGAGAATTCTCAAAATGAGTCTTTATAATCACCCTTCGAAGGGCGGACTCACTCCCTTCCTGCCTCCTCCCCTTCTTTCTTCATTCTCTCATTCCTCACATCTTTATTGAGTATTTGTGAAGTGTCAGGCATTCTTATTCTAGGGTCTGCAGACACAGAAGTGGAGAAGACAGATTACATCCCTGCATTTGTGGTGTGCACATTCTAGGTTATGGGCAATTAAGCAAACAGATAAGATCCTTTCAAGTAGTGATCAGTGTTATGAAAAAAATACCACAGACGGGGGCAGGCTGACTTGAGCCTTGTTTTGTTGGGTTAGGGAAGGCCTCCTGGCCTGAGATCTGAGGACTCAAAGGATTAATCTGCAAAGGGAAGGAAATAAGACTGTCCTGCAGAGGGAAGAACAAAGACCCCAAACAGGCACACGTTTGGCACATCGGGGAGCAGGCAGGAGGTCAGTCCACAAGAACAGTGATGATGGGCAAGTTGAAGAGGTCGGAGGGCCCTGGCAGAAGGACGCTTCGGGAGTGGATGTCCCTTCCCCCCAAGCTCAGGGTCCTACTGCGTCCAGCGACTGTTTTTCACAGGGCTCCAGTGCGGGCTCTGCGGCTCACTCTCCGCACGTCAGGAATGGAGTAACTCCAGACAGCCAGGACTTGCCCCAGTCAATGGTGTCTTAGACTGACATACAGCAGAGAAATGGGGGAGCGCTGGATGGATTTCAGGTACATTTAGGAGGTGGGCTTGCTCATGGAGTGTGCATTCAGAAGAAAGAGGAGGGAGGAATCGGGGATGGCAGGCAAGTCATGGTTTGAGCCACTTGGCAGCTCAGGGGGTGGTCGTGCCCATTGCACAGATGCAAAAAGGCAGGGGTTGAATTGTAGTAAGGGCCAGAGTCAAGATGCAAGCCCAGAACTTTCTGTCTCAGCAAGTCTGTTAAGTGCACCTTCACAACAGAGGATCCTGTGCGTTTGCACTGGTGGGGACAAACTCAGCACTTTTCCCAGATGTCACTGTGGCTGCTCAGGCCTGGAAGGGCCTCTTTTCCCTATAACTCCCTCATGAGAGTCCATCTATAAAGCACATTCTCTTTGTTTCAGATTTTTCCATTTTAAAAGTCAGAATAAGCATACAATTGCTTTTCCCTTTACCAATATTATTTTCAACAATTTGCTTGTGCCTACTGTATACACAATCGAATTTTTCTGAATACTACTGATTGACTAAATACCCAAATGAGTAGTGTGATTCTTGTTTAATGCTAAAGAGTTGTAGAAAATTTGCATGCGTTCATTCATTCACTCATTCATTCATCCGTCTAACTTTCTGAATACCATTTCAGATGTTATGCCACATGTTATGGATTTAGAGTGAACAAAAGCAAATGTCTTAAACAGGTATAACTAAGCTTATTATTAAATGTAAGTGTGTGTGAGTGGAGAATAGGAGAGACTGGTGTCTCTCATAAGTAATTCTGGCCCATGAATAAACACTCTAATGAAGATAATCTATGCACAAAAGTACTGTGAGTACATAAAAGGTATGAGTTTAACTCTTGGGAAGTTGGGGTGTTGTGGGTCTAATTAGAGATGGCTGCAGGGAGAGGGCGACATTTCAGCTCAGACTTGACGAACAAGAGGTCACAGTTATCAAACGGCCTGGCACCCAGGTACAAAGTGAAAGACTGAAAGTTGAAAGACATGTAGTCCACCTTTGTAACTTCTTCCATAAGTTGGGAAAAAGGCTGGGATGGCTGGGGACTGCTGGGAAAGGGTGTTGATATGGGTTTATGGACTTGTTCCCAAATCCCTCTGTGTCGTAGAGAACTTTGGGATATCTACAGCCAGTTTATAGGCTGCAGAAATTCCCTAATCCATCTTTCTGGTGATAGTGTTGATGACTATGGTGGACAGGGCTGTTCCCCACTGTTTTCTTTCTCCAGTCTTTGAGTGCTTCCACGGGATCATCCTTTGCCCAACTTTTGTTCAAATGCTGTGAAGGAATACACCCAGCCCTGGCCCACTGGAATGTTCCATTCCCTTAGTCACAAAGACAATATGAGTTGTGTTATGCTAATTAGGGCCCGAGACTCAGTTCTAGAATTTTCATTTGAATTGCTAAAGAAATTGAATTCAGCTTTTCTGCTGGATGTGATGCTGGAAGAGCTTAGAATGGGGTCTGCACCAAGGAATAGAGTCAAGACAGAGAAGGAAGCTAGTTCCTGGTGACATCCTTTGAGGCCCAAGTTAATGGATACCTAAGTCAGCTTTATCCTAGAGCTTGAGCCAATAGATTTCCCTTTTCAGACTTAGCCACTCTCAGTTGGGTTTCCTATAGCTTGTATCAAAAAAATCCCAACTAATACTATGGCTAGTAATGCTATAAAATGTCATGACTTTCAGGAAATCTTTTTTTTCCCAAAGAAACTTTGGTCTTGGGATGCAAAAGAGGGATGACGGAAGCAATTTCAGACATGATGGCCAGGAATGCAATTGTAAGGGACAGAACATAGTTGCTCCTGATTTTAGATCATCTGTGCTATTCTCACTAATGTAAACTACTTTCATGTCCTCAATTTGAAAGGACTTGCTGCTGTGGTATATTTCAGTCAAAAGAGTTTTATACTTTCAGTGCACATTTTTATTGTGCACTGTTTTTTTGTGATTTGGTTTTACAACTCCAAGTTGTAGCCACCAAATTAGAGACTATTTTGATTTCAAGGGATCCTAGAGGTCATTAGGTTGAACTTCATTACCACAGAGAAAATTAGGTGTGACCCAATATGTCTGTTTAGCTCTGCCATGGACCTACATTTATTTCAACAGAAATGCTTTATTTTGAATTGCTTGGGTAATAGAATAGAAACCACCGTTGAAGTGATTGTTGAAGATCAAAAGAATATGGCCCATGGTTCTTCCAGATCCATTCTCTACTCTTCTCCATCCTGCTTGTGCCTGGGAGGCTAACCTGAATGGGCTGTGACTACTGGTTCCCTTGCTGTCTGGTTTCTGGAAGGTTTCAGCCCATGAAAAGCATGAGGTTGTAATGAGAGCAGAACTTCCCACTCCTGTGGGGTTCATGTGAGATATTCCCTGCCACGGAAAGCCCTGGAGCCTGCCAGGTGGCCTTTTCTACAGGATTAGGATGCCGCTCTGTCACCCTGTGGCTTCAGGCCCTGGGGTGTGGGTAGGGGTGACCGCTACCTGCTATGGCCCCCAGTGCTGCACTCTGCCTGTTTCTCTATATTGGCCCCTGCCTTTGAAAACTGTCTTTCTGCTGAGCTCTTCTCAAAGTTCCCTATTTGAATATAACTTGTGCCTCTGCTGTCCTTGACTGTTTTACTCTGAGGCAGGATGTGGGGCAGAGCATGGTACATGGCAAAGACCCGCACAGTCTGTTGCTGTTGTTATTTTGTCATCTACATATGCAAGATGAATGTGCGGTATGACCATCAATTTCATTGAGGACTTCTTTCTTTAATCAGTTGATGCAGCCCCACTCTTGTGAATGAGGAGTGGCTTTGATGAATGACTGGCCTCCCCTCCCTGTGCTACCACAAGTAACAGTGTGTGGCCCTGTCTCCTGCTCTAGTCATTACACTGGCTCTGCAGTCCTCCGGGATCCTGACCTCTCTTTATCATAACTTCTAGGAGAATTAACTATAACACAGGAGCTTCCTACTTATGTTAATCTAACTTAAATAAACCAACTCTAATTAAGCTTAGTGGGGTCCTCATATGTTATAACCAGATGTCCAAGAAATTCATATGTTGAAACCATAACTCCCAGTGTGATGGTATTTGGTACCTTTGGGAAATAATTTATTTTAGATGAGGTCTTCAGGATGTGGCACCCATGATGGAACTGGTTTCCTTATAAGAACTGGAAGAGAAACCAGAACTCTCTCCTTCTCTACCATGTGAGAACCCAGGTGGCTGTATACAAATCAGGAATAGGACTCTCACCAGGAATCAAATTGGAAAGCACCTTGATCTTAGGCTTCCCAGCCTCCAGCACCATGAGAAATCAATATTGTTTAAGTCATTTAGTCTATGGTATTTTGCTATAGTAGCCTGGGCTAAGACAATCTAACAATTCTATGTGTAGTTATAGTGTGAACTCTTCTGCTCTAAGAGCTCACAGTAAACCAGGCACTGGTTGTGCTAAGCACTCTACATAAATGGCCTCATTCAATTTCCACAGTAATATTGTAGCTATTTGTATTAGGAATTGCCTTCAGTTTGTAGGAAGAGACTAGAAGCAACAGAAAATTCTAAAGATACTATTTTTTCTCACACATAAAAGAGACCTGAAAACTGACAGTTGTGGGCTTAATAGTAACTCCATGATCATCAAAGCCTCAAACCCCTTCTCTCTTTGTTAGTTCAACAGTTCCATCTTCAAGGTTGCCTCATGGTCCAATATAGCTGCTGTGGTTCCTGCCATCATATCTATAATCCTGACAATGAGGGAAAGAAAGAAAGTAAAACTATATATATTTTTTAGTGTTAGCTTGCTTTATGAGTTCACTTTATGTCACTTTCCCAGGAATCTCACCCAACAACTTCCACTTATATCTCAT
This sequence comes from Scalopus aquaticus, assembly GCA_004024925.1. Taxonomy (NCBI): domain Eukaryota; kingdom Metazoa; phylum Chordata; class Mammalia; order Eulipotyphla; family Talpidae; genus Scalopus; species Scalopus aquaticus. Next base: position 21,391 of record PVIJ01018215.1, on the reverse strand, counting down.
GGACCAGAGATGCCCATAGCTGTGGCCATGCCAAGCTGCATGGCGGGGCTGGTCAAGACCATCTTTTAGGTGGGCTCACTGCAGCCCTTAGTAATGACAAGGCTGTTATTAAGAAAGAAGGAGACAGTGAATATGAGGTAGGCAATCTCTGCTCTGTGCTGCTATTGTCCTCAATTTACCAATCAGGACACTGAAGCTCTAAAGTCAGACATCTTGTCCAAGATTACACTGATGGTGAGACAGTGTTATCAGTGCATAGGGATCTGACTACAACACTCTTGTTCTTTACCTCTACACACCAATGATAAAGTTTGCTGAAGAAGAAAGGCAGAAGCCTAAGTAGGCAGCTCAGAGATCCCCAAGGTTGCTATGTGGGCACCTTCTGACGGGGTCTAGAGTTATAAATGATTCTGGCTTCTGTTCAAAACTAACTCATGGAAGGTTTTTCCAGAGGGAGCCCTGATGTAAATGGAGGACAGCCTTATCTCTCTTGCCTTTCTCTCTTTCCTGGTAGGCAGTGAGTTGAGAGGCAACCTGTCTTGTTCACAGTTTTATGCCCAGCAGCCAACATGGTGTCTTGTACACCACAGGGACCCAGTGCACATTCATTGAGTAAATGAAGAACGTGAGTGAAAGAACTAATGAACTCAAAAGCAAATAAATGAATTTTTTTCTGGATGATATTGACCACCAGTTGGCCAATTGTGTCAAAACCATCCTGTAAGAGATAACCCCCCCCCTGGGAAAACCACCCATTGTCAATTGTGTCCCAAGAGTCTCTATCTGTGAAAATTAGCATATGTGGCCCCTACAAAACCTTTTCTTCCCCTGTAAATCTTTTTCTGAATATTCTTTTTTTCTGATTGGCCTATGAAGTACACTGAGGAATTTTGCTAATGCTCGTATCTTTCCAACAGCATACACAGAGGATTGAATCTATATTTCAAAGACAGAACTGAGTTTTAATTTAGTGTCCCGGTGACATTTTTCCTTTCATGCACAAGAAGGATACCCCTGTGAAGGAAGAGGTCTTGGGAAATCTTTCACGGATGACTACGCTTCACGCCTGGGTGGAGTAACCCTTAGTATGCCAGCTTTCAATTAGAAGCAAATAAATGGAGACAGCTTTGCAGTGTGCCCGACAGCCTGAAAGATCAGTCCAGGGCCTTGGGCCTGGATTCTCCCCACTGTGGCTAAAATTTTTTATTTACATTTTTTGGCATTTTTTGGCAAGCTTTAACATATAGGGTTTAACCTTTAGGACTCTTTCTCCTCCCCACTGCCACTTTTCCCCACGCCAGGCTTCAAAAATGCAATGAGCCCAGAGGCCCTGTGGGGAATGGGACATGTACTTTTTCACACAATTGCATTCTGAATGGAATTCTCTAAAATGAGATTTGGCCCTCTTGGGGCTAAGTAATGGAGCCCCCCCACTCCCCAACCTGTGGTTGTGATCCTATTTGAAGTTAGGGCAGATCGGGACGTGTCTCTCTCTGCCCACCACATCCTAATACGTGGGGGCTGGTGAGGGCTTTGGCCAGGTCTGGGGATAGATTAAGCTCCAGGGAGGGACTCTTTGCTGTGCCATTTCTCCATACTTTGCTACTCCAGAGGAAAGCCTTGGCACGATTTTGAGATTCTTCCATTAGGGAACTGTATCACCTAGTTGTTGATACATAATAAACCACTCAAAAATTTAGTAACTTAAAACAAGATCATTTCTTAAGTTCACGATTTCACAGTTTTGCCTGGGTGGGCAAGATGGGGGCATGGCTGACCTCAGATGGGTCTGGTTAGTTGGCGCATTGGCTTATGATAGCTTATGATGGCCTCGGTTGCACTGGCTGGGGTTCCATGCACACTCACCACACGGCAGGCTAGCCAGAACTTGCTCACAGGGTGGTGGAAGAGTTGCAAGAGCAATCACAGAGAAGTGCAGTCTCGGACCCAGAACTGGAATGATGTTACCTCCCCTGCATTTTATTGGTCCAAACAAGTCATAAATGCTGCTCCGATGTTAGGAGTGGAGAATGGGCTCCACCTCCTGATGAGCAGGACTACAGATTTTTTTTAAAGCTACTGCTTGGGCTTTATTTTTTTTTTAAGTTTTTTTTTTTTTTAAAGATTTAGTTATTTATGCATACGAGCTGGGGTGTAGGCCAGAGGTGCGGGGCTAGGGGGAGGTGAGAGGATTCATCAGAGACAAAGTGGGGAGCAGAACAGGCCGATCTACTGAAATACACTGCTGAGGGGAGCAGCGGTGAGGCAGGAGAGGTCTGCTGTGCCATGTGGGAATCTCCCTGGCTGGGTATCGAACTTGCGCTGCAGTGGCTCTGGATAGCTTCAGAGTGCTGCGACTTAACCCATTGCGCCACCAGGGAGGCCCTACATACCGTTTTATACCATCTATAATGGGAAAATTTCCAAAGTGCTTTTTTTTGAAATATAATTGAATTTATTTTATTTTTTTCCATTATATGTGTGGAACTTTATAGATGACATAGGGAATAGGTTCACATTACTTCAAGTGTATGACGCCACACCCTACCCACCACCAAGGCACCCATAACCCTCTACCATAGACCATGGGGCCCCCTACCCACTTCCTTCCTCACTCTTCACCATTCCTCTCTAATAGCCTCTGTTCTGCTGTCATATTTATAGGGTTTATTTTGGTTTAGTTTTGGCTGTTCTTTTGTCTTGTTTCTTTATACTCCACCTGTAAGTGAAATCATCTGGTTCTGTCTCCCCTTCTGATTTATTTCACTTAGCACAATCCCCTCCAGTTCCATCCATGTTGTCAGTTGATAAGTTTTGCTCTTTTTATGACTGAGTAGTATTCCATCGTGAATATATGCCACATATTCTTTATTCAACAACTGTTGTTGGGCCCTTAGGTTTTTCCATAACTCGGCTATTGTAAGTGGTGCTCCAATGAATATAAGAGTGCATGTACCCCTTCAAATTAGTGTTTTTCATTTTTTTGATAAATACCAAGGAATGGAATTGCTGAATCATATGGTATATCTATTTTTAATATTTTGAGGAAAGGATTATGCTAAGTAAAATAAGTCAAAAGGAGACTGATAAATACTTCATGGTTTCACTTAATGTGGAATATAGAGAAAACAAACAAAAGGTCAAAGAAAAATCTTGAAAACTGACCATAGATTTGAGGCATCCAGGAGGGGAAAGGAAGCCAGACGGAGAGAGGGTGAAAACAGGAGAGAGAAGAGCACATTGGACCATGACTAAAGTTACCAAAAGAGGCATGTAGTGGGGTGGGAGCAAAGGGGAGAGGGGGTCTAATGGAGGATTACTGGGGCTTTGGTGGTGGGTGTGGTAAAATAAAATACATTTGTAGATATGTAAACCTGGATCCCTAAGACACACACATATATATTACATCAACTTGTATAATGCAAATCAATATTACCTCAATAAATGTAACTTAAAAGAATTTAAAAAGTAAAAAACAAATTGCTATACAAAATTTTTTGAAAAGGAAAGAAAAAGAAAACTGTCCTGCTGAGCCTGGGCCCAGGAGCCAGTAAATGGGAAGAGTAATCCCAACCATGCCAGTTCCTGTGTGGATTAGAGTTTTGTGTGTATGACGCTTAGCATAGTGCCTAGTAAAAACCCAGAATCTGTAAAAAGTAGCTTAAACTGGCAAAAAATAAAAAAAGGCCCATTTTTTTTTTTTTAACCATTTGTTGGTTTCTGTGGTATAAATACTCCCACTGTGGTCAATTTATTTCAAGTAATCAATGGTTTAAAAACCAGATGGCAAAATTCCTAAATATTAACAACTGGTTCTCATGAGCCTGTGCAAGCCACTCCAACATAATACTGAAGTATCTGCCTCATAGCAGTAAAAGACACAGAGTGAGCATTATGGGCTTGCTGTTAAAATTCCTGCTGTCGTCAAATGAGCCCTGGTCACCTGCAGTGTTACTCAGTTAACAGAAACCTTCCCCAGGGTTGGCTGCTCTGCCTGCCCCAACTTCATCTGACATAACCAGGATAGCTCTACCCTATGACACCCCAGTTTATCACAGAGAAGTCCAGTTTCAGACCCAGACCTGGAATGATGTTACCTCCCCTGCATTATATTGGTGCAAACAAGTCAGAAATCCTTTGACTAGACGTAAAAGAGGGGTCCCGGCACAGAGTGGGTGCTGTGGGCATAGAGGACTGGTGTACAGAGCTCTCATACCTGTGCCGATTATGGGTCTGCACCAGATGAACCTGACACCCCAGAGTGGTGACATGGTCAGGGACCACTTTTTATCACACATGTGACACTATACTGTTCAGTAGATGTTGCATGGATGCATAGGAGCCCATGGGAGAGCCTTTTATCCAAGCCTCGGGGCCATGGAAAGGATCTCAGAGAAGATGGAATGGAAACTGCTCAGGTGAAAGAGCAAGGGGCAGGAATTTCAGGTGGAGGGGCTTTCAGGAACAGAAGCCTGGTGGAGAGAAAACGTGTCATTTCTGCGATCTGCAAATCTGAATGTGGCAGGAGCGCAGTGACACATTCAAGGGCATTCTATACCACTGATCTGCACGCCTCAAAATGTCCTTACAGTGAAAAAGTTTTCTGATTAAAAGTTACTATGCAAACATGACAACTAAATGCAATGTGTAATTCTGAACTGGCCTCAATGGAGAGCCGCAGAAGCACCAAAGAAGATATTATTGAGACAGTTGGTGAAATTTTAATATAGATTGTGTATTAAATAATGATGTACTGATATTAAATAGAACTATTTTCTTCTATGCAAGAAAAGGTCCTCGTTTTGAGGAAATTCATTTTGAAATATTAGTGGTAAAGGGGAATGACGTCTACAGTGTATTCTCCGATAGCACAGGAAAAATTCTCTTTGTTTAGAGGAGTGATAAAACAAACCTCGCAAAATGTTAACAAGTGAAGTTGGGCAAAAGGGGTTAAGGGAGTTCCTTTTTTTCTTACCTTTTTTTTAATGTAAGCTTAAAATATTTCAAAATAAAAAGCTTTTTAAAAATCATTGCAGAAAAAAACTTCAGGCTAAAAGGCAGCGGGGGAGAAGAGTCTGGAACCGTTAGGTTGCTGGTGCCATTCCAAGGGGTGTCGAATCATGCATGGAATGGGGAAATGACTGATGGTGGCCACTGAACAATTAGCACAGACTTTGTGCCCCTGACCATTACTTCTGAGACCCAAGTCCTGGCTCTTTCCAGTAAACTGGAGGGTCCCAGGAGGGCAGCGTGTGTGTTAATAGATGGCCTGTGTGTGGAGAAGACCTCTAGGGTGTAATTTCTGCTTGCCATGCAGGAGTTAGCCTCACAGCAACTATTATTTCAGGTTATCATTAATGTGTGCTGTGCCCCAAATTCCCCATGCACTGCCCTGAAATCTGCCCCATATGTTTGTAAAGGTTGATTACATCTTTGGGACCTTTTACTAATGTGAACCGGAGCTATAAAATTTCAATTGTTGCAGCTCGTTGGGATCAAGTGTCTCTTCCAGCACACCGTAAAATGGATCTGCATTTGATATCTGAAATCAAACAAACATGCACAAACTATTGCAGATGATGTGCAGTGGGATCTATGGTATCATCTTAGACAGGACATTAGGAGCAAGTCCTTCTTCCCCCTTTCAAAGGAGAACAGTTCGGTGAAGAGCAGTGGCATCCTGGCTAACCGTGAGACTGGAATTTAAAGAGTCTTCACGTCTGCCTTTGGTGAGTGTATAAATCAGTACTACGACATTGGGCAGTCATTTGATAGTAGCTAATAAAGCTTAATATATGCTGGATAAAAGTGATTAAAAGAAATGAGTGCACATGTCCACCTAAGAACTTGTACGAAAGTATTCAAAACAGATTTAAGAATAATAGCCATAAAAAAACCCAGCTCCATCAACACTAGAATCAATACAGAAACTGTAGTATATTCATGAATGGAATACTATTGAGCAATGAAAAAGATTAAATACTGAAATACAAAGTGGTTCACCCTCATGATAACATGGACACAAAAGAAAATTTCTAAAAAATTTATTTGAAGTTTAAGAGTAGGTAAAGTGACTCTTTGACGTACAGGTCAGAATAGTGAATATTTAGGAGTGTGTTGATTGGCAGAGGGCATGAGGGAGCCATTTGGAGTGTTGGAAATGTTTGCTATCTTCCCTGGGTGGTCTAATTTTACACAGGTAAGATATAAGCACTAGGCTGCTTATAAATTATACATTGAGAGAAAAATAATTCAGATGAAGAAAAGGGAATTTCTTTCCATTGGTAGGATTGTCTTGAGATGCTGCAGAATGAATCATCTCTATGACCATGCCTGATAGTATTAACCATGGGTTCATTGTCTTCTCAGGCTCCTTTTCGAGGTACCAATCACATGTGCTCTTGCTGATACATTCAGGAAACAGCCACCAGTTACCCAAGGCACAATCAATGCTGTATGCCAAACCAGTGGCCCTAGAACTGCTTCCACCTGGCACATAGGACGGACACCTCTTATACGCCAATATGTGAAAGACACATCTGACCATTTTCAAATGCAGATTCTGATCCAGTTGGTCTTATTCAGGGCCTGAGTGTCTGCATTTTCAATAAATTCCCACATGATGCTGACAATACTAGACCAATTTTGAATATCAAAGTTCTAGAGGCTTACAGATCCAGGGAGAATCTTACCACCTAAGAATGCTGTGCTCTTTGCCAGCTTTCTTGGTTGGCAAGGAAGTTCCTAGTTTCATCTATAAAATAGGAGAGGGAAAGGGGGGTAGATGAAACAAAATCTCCCAGAATGCTGTGGGTTCAACAGGGTCATAGACATAAAGTGCTCAGTAGTGTCTTAGAATGATCATAGGCAGTTCATGGTATGTTTATTATTTTCAATAAAGAAGTTCTAGGTCATGAGTTGGAGAAAGATGAGCAAATGTGGTTTTAAGGGTAGAACATACTGAGCAGTTATTTCCCTGGTAGCCTGTTGACTGAGGATTTTTTTCCTACTTCTCTCGGGCTTCATCCACAATCCTTCTCTTGGTCTCCATTCTCAAGATCTATTTTCTATTTACTCTTCCCACTCCAGTCCACCTCAAACCTGGTGGAGATGAACAAACTCAGGCCAAACTAAGGCTTGATGTCAAGCGGGTTGTCAGATTGTACCTGGTGGTGATGTCTTTGTCACAGAAATAGCCTCCCCACTTGACTCTTTCTTGAGGGGCAAAATTGACCCCTGGGGAATCCAGGTCTGCAGCTGGGTTTGCACACATACCCACTCAGCTGCCTTCGCCAGAATCTGCCCATCCCTTTCCAAGCACAGGGGCCCCTCTCAAGCAAGACAATTTTTCCTCAGCCTATGGAGCTGTCAGTTGACATCTTTAAAAAAAAAAAAAAACAAAACAATTTGTCATCAAAAAGGGGAAAAAGAGAAATGTTTGGTTCTTTGCTATCTGGAGGGTAATAGGCCTGGACAGCATATGGGTTTCTGGGTGGCCCTCTGAAGTTTGGAGGGGAAGAGCCATTCAAGGGAACTTGGTGTAGACCTAAGTTGGATGGCACTCTAAGTTTCCATGAAGTAATGTTTTTAGTGTGGACCAGGCACTAGACCAGGCACTGAAAGTTCAAAAGTAACCAAACACACAAACAAAGGCACTCACAATGGAGCAGGGAGTCAGAAAAGGAAGCAAGAGGTAAATACTGAGGTGAGGTACACATGGGTCAAGGAAAAAAAGGGAGCAGGAAATGTGCAGCAGCCAGTCTTCAGAGATGGCCTTCCACTGAAACCACACTTCTCAGTATTCACACCTTCGTGTAGGCTCTTCCCATGCTGAATCTGTGCAACCAGTAGAAGTCGATGGAAATAGCCCTGAGTAATATGGTTACCAAGAAATGGCTTGCTTCCCAATGTGCATAGAAGCCCATACTATGACACCAGCTTTTCAGAAAAGAGCTTCGTTGCAAGCAGGCAGGAGGAAAATCTCAACTCTGTCTCTCTGACCTGAAGCAGGCAGAGGATTTTATAGGAGTGGTGGAAGAAGATGGTGAAGCTAGGAATTAGGAAGCTTATGGAGTTGGCAAGTGATTGATTAGTTATAAAGTGGCCCATACATGGAGAAAAATGGAGAAGCTTTTCCAGATACCTGAATTCTTAGGATTCCTATTGATTGACCCTTTGCTTCTAAATGGAGTCCAGGTAGATTCCCTTTCTCTATTTCTTTTGAGTCCATTGGCAGTCTCTTCATTTTAGCTGGCTTGGGACTTAGCTCAAGGTTAATCGCTTCTGTACATGTTCAGGTTGTATCATCCGAGAGCAAATGTCAAGCTCTGCTATGTCTGTGACAACAAGCTTTAAAAGAAAAGTTAGACAAGTTACATGTCACCTAAGGGTCTGAGGGCAAATTGACCTTGGTTTTGATTTCCAAGCGGAGTTGTAAAAAAAACTTGGCAGCTTCTGCTTTGGTTTCTTGGAACATGCACTCTGGGATAAGGCAACAGCTGTGACTGTGCTGAGACCACCGCCATGTTGTGAGGAAGACCAACCCTGTGAAGGCACCTCCAAATGTCAGACAGAGAGAGCCACCCAGCAGTCATTCCATCCAACTTAGCCAACTGGTAGAGAGATATGTGAAGAAACTGTCTCGGGTGCTCAGCCCAGTGGAGCCTTCAGATACCACCAGCCCTGGTTATCTGACAGAAACTCTGATAGAGACCCCCAGTGGAATCCAGAGAGAACCATTCAGCTAAGAAGACAACCTAGAGCACCTGGAGTAACCACCACCGATAACAATACATTGTTAGCTCTAAGTGGCTGTGTTTGGGTGGTGTGTTATGCAATGGATTATTGAAGGAGAATGACTTCTTTTGGTTAAACTGCCTGAGCAGGGATTTGGAAAGTAGGTTGTTAGATGGAGAGAATCATCCCATGGAGGGGCACATCTTGAAAAACCACAAGGAAAGGGGAAAAACAGAGTGGGCTGTTGAGGAATTAGAGCAGTTAAAAATTAATAGAGAGCAAAAGGCCAGGTAGAGGGAAGTCGGGGTGAACTAGAAGAGGTGGGGAGGAGTCAGAATCAGAGATTCTATGCAAGGTGTTAGAAATGACACACCAAGTGGTTTACAGGAGTTTTGCCCCAGAATATTCTTTGCCCAAAGGGCAGCTTGCCTCTCTGTTGCTGGCAGTCAATAATATCAATTACTAGTTAACATTTCTTGAGAGCTCACTATGCTACAAATACACACATAAAATGTATACATAAAAATCCTGCACGCTGGGAACATTTTTATTTACAGAAATTGAGGTGGAGTGAGGTTAACTTGCCCAAAGCTACATAGCCAGGACCTGGCAGGAAGCTGAACATTCCAGATGTTCCCAGCCTGCTGCCCTGCAATGCCTCCCAGAGGGAAGAGAGCCTCTCAGGATATGAAAATTCACAACACCTCTCGTTCTTCTCAGAAACCGGAATGAGCAGTATCTGTCTTTGTTTGGGCACAACCTCTAATTATAGTATGTCTGCTGACTTTGTCTTTTCCTGCTAAATCCAAGTGTAAATGAAACAAAGGAAGGATCTTCTTAATCCCAGTCCTCCATAATTACTAGTGAAAAAAATCCTCAGAAGTTGTCAAACCTTGTTCCAAGATGTTTCTTGAAGAATGAAACATTTTTGAAGAATGATCTGGAGTTTACACAGGAAAATAAGCCCAGTGAGGACAATAGCACTGTTTTCCTCACCACTCTGTTCTCTGTACCTACAGCAGTGCCTGACCCATAGTAGATGCTCAATAAATCACTCTCATGAAGGAAGTGCAAATCAAAGCTACAGTGACATTTCACCTCACATTGGTTAGAATGTCTGTTATCAAAAAATCAAGAAACATCATGTTAGCAAGAATGTGGAGAGAAAGGAACCCTAGTGTACCATTAGTGTGAATATAAATTGGTGCAGCCACTATGGAAAACAGTAGGGAGTGTCCTCAAAAAATTAAAAATAGAAATTCCATATGATCCAGCCTGCCCACTTCAGGATATTTACTGAAAGAATATGAAAACACTAATTCAAGAAGGGGCATGTTTATTGCAGCACTATTCACAATAGCTATGATATGGAAACCACCCAAGTATTCAATGACAGCTGATTGGATAAAGAAGATGTGGTACATATACACAGTGGAAGGCTGGTCAGTTGAAAAAAAGATGAAATTTTGCCATTTGTAACAACAAGGCATCTTGAGGGAGCCAGAGAAAGATGAACTGTCAAGTCACAGAGACTGGAATAGGCTTTGGTGGAACATTGAGAAAAAAAATTCCCCAGGGAGTAATTAGATGTAGGCCTGGTGTGAAGTAGCCTGAGGAGCCTTCTGTGACACTATCCAGAAAAGTGCCCTGGACAGGCTCTGGCAGCTCTCCCCTAGTGACAGGAAGATGACAGCTCCAGTCTTCTGTCTTACTGAATAAACTCAGCAGGAAAGAGCATTTGCCCTTCTCCCAGCAGCTCTAGCAAAAGCTTGATTGTGTCTCATCAGGTCTGATTGGTCATGTGCCCATTACCCAGTGAGAAACATGGCTTGCTGATTGGCTGAGGTCTAGACCACAAGCTCCACCCCAGAAGGAGAGGTGACATTCTTGCCAGACTCCGGGTCAGGGAGGGTGGGAGATTAGGTCCCCAATCAAGAACAGAAGAGGAAGGAACCGATGATGCTGGGAGACAACAAAATCTCCTTTGTGCTAGTACTCAATGTCTTCATACTTATTTCATCCTGGAAGCCAGTTTTCAGAAAGCGTTTTTGTGAGTTACTTCTGCAGAGCATATATTGGAAAATGCTCCATCTTAGAAATATAAGAAATGTTTATTGGGGGCCTCCCCGGTGGTGCAGTGGTTGAGCGCTGTGCTGTGGAGCTGTCGAAAGCGGTGACGCGAGTTCGACGCCCAGCCGGGGAGAATCCCACATGGCGCAGCAGACCTCTCCTGCCTTGCCCGCTGCTCCCCTCAGCAGTGTACTTCTGCTCTGCCTGTTCTGCTCCCCGCTCTGTTTCTGGTGAACCCTCTCACCGCCCCACACCTCTGGCCTGTACCCTAGCTTGTATGTATAAATAAAATAAAAAATCTTAAAAAAAACTGTTTAAAAAAAAGAAATATTTATTGTATATCTGCATAATTATACTTTCTGGTTTCTCTTTGGAAATGGGTTAGAGTTGGGGTGTTAGTCAAGGAAGAAAAATCTCCAGACTAAATGGGGTCACATGATTGGTTGAAACATCCTGTTACCTTTTCCTGATACAGTCTATTCTCTTAGAGATTGTATTGCAAAGAAGATGGAGAATTGGCCAGATTTTCTGTATTTTTAAGGTAAAGAGAATGAGAGCCCATGTATTTCCCCTCAATGTCCTCAATCAACTGTCCATCGCTTTCTGAGTGCCCTTGTAGCCTCCTGGAGAGGGATCTCTTATCCACAATAACATCCATGGGGGGAAAGGACCATGCTCTACACCACCCACCATGCTTTAGGGAGTAGAGCCCAGAGGAGGCCTGACAGAGAGAAGCAACTTGGATTCAGCAGTTATGAGCCAGTGAGGCCAGGTGGCCAGTATTTAAAATGACTATGTCCCAGACTTGTACAAAATTATATCCTCATTGATTACGAAGAGTTACATGAGAATAAAATCATGTTTAAAAAATTCATCAAAGAGGATTATATTTAGTAGATTTTATTTTAAAGTTTACAAAGGACAGGTCAAGGACCTCCCTGTGGTGCAGCGGTTAAACGCTGCGCTGTGGAGCTGTTGGCAACAGCGACGTGAGTTCGACACCCGTCCGGGGAGATTCCCATATGGTGCTGCAGACGTCTCCTGCCTTGCCTGCTGCTCCCCTCAGCAGTGTGTTTCCATCTATCTGCCTGTTCTGCTTCCTGCTCTGTCTCTAGTGAACCCTCTTGCCACCCCACACCTCTGGCCTATACCCCAGCTTGTATGCATAAATAAATAAATCTTAAAAAAAAAAAGACCAGTCAAAAATACTATTTTCATGTTCTACAATTTGTCTTAGGAGAAATAGTAAACTTGTTAATAACAAGAAGGAACAGAATAACAGCAACAGCTATCATTTATCCAGTCTTTTCTATGTGTCAGGCCCTCTGGTAAGTACTTTACATACATTGTCTTATTTAATATTTACAGCCATCCAATGCAGTAAGAGATATTATTGTTCTTATTTTAAAGATAGGGAAATTGAGTCTCAATGAAATTAAAGTACAAGTTCAAGACCACATGACTAAACCATATTAGGATCAGAATTGGAACTCAGGTCTGTCTGATTTGCATATATATGTTCTTAACATTCACGTGCTACCCTGACACTTATGATGGGGTCCCGACTCCACCTCTCATATACCAGACACATATACAGTGTCTCAGCGAGACACTGGGAGAATCAAGTACATGAAACATTAGGTACATCCCTACCTGCAGAGCTTGTACTATTGGAAGATGTGGATTCTAAACTTTTTTCCCTCGTGGGCATCATTTTGAACTTCTGTGGAGTGGCACTGCCTAAGATCTCCGATGCTCACGTCTGTCTTGAGCTGCCAGACTGGCACTGTGACTTGTACAAAGGTTTTGCTGACTCTGGCCCCCACATAAAAGCCAGGACTCTGACTTCTTCCCAAATCCTCTCCTAACAGGTATTTGTAGACATCACCAGGGTCTCACACTTGTGCTCATGAATATGACCAGTTAGCATCTCAGGCATGAGCCATTTTATTTCCTTCCTCCTGCTCTGGTCCCCTTTCTCTGGGACCCTTGGTGCCCAAGGTACCATTACTGCTTCCTTGGGGCAAGCGCTCTAACTCCCCATCTCTGGATTACTGGCACCCCTCCAGGAACTGAAGGCTCCTGGGACTCCTCAACGGGCCAAACAGAAGTGGGGAGCTTTACTCTCACCCCACCCCCATATTGTGTAATAATATGTCAGAGGGGTGAAGATTCTCAATAAAATGTTCTTGGTAAGCTTTACTAAATTATAGTATGAATACAGGCAAATCATAAGTGTTCAACTCCATGCATTTTACAAGAAATGAACCCATCGTGTAACCAACACAGGTCAAGAAAAAGAACACTCCCAGCGCCATATCTCCATTGCGCCCCTTCCAGTTGGCAAGGGTAACTACCCTGCCCCACCCAAGATTACCACTGTGCTGACTGCTCACACTGCAGATTCATATTGCCTATTTTTGAGCTTGAAATAAATAGAAACCATATAGATTTCTAACAGTCTGGTTTCTTGGCTTAACCTTATGTTTCTAAGATATATTCATATTAATGAGCACAATTGTAGTTTATCATACTCACCCTGCATATGCCCTTGGATGAATATAACACAATTTACTTATCTATTCTATTGGATAGATGGATATTTGGATAGTTTCTAATATTGACTATTATGAATGGCACAGCTATGGTGTTCATGTGTTCTGGTGAACATGTTTGCAAATGTATACATTTTGTGTTGGAGATATATATGTGTGTATCTCACTCGCACGGAATATATACACACACACATACATATATACATGGAGTTAGATCTGGCTATAGGCTATGTATATATTCACCTTTAGTGGATACTGTCAAACAGGCTTCCAAGTGATTATATCAATTTACACTCCCCTGAGAAGTATAGGGATTTGAAAAAAATTGGTTTCGTACTAGGAACTTTTTTGTTTTTCTCCAAGGGTCCCTCAAATACTTAAAGTTTGCTCCAGATGAACCTGCCTTTCTCCTTCAGCCTCTTGCATTCTAACCATGTGGATGGAAAGGAAGGTGGGAATTGCGATCACATCTGATACTTTAATGTTCCTATGCTCACTCTGCTGCCCACTTGGCCCAATCAGATCCTGGAACCACCCCATCTGCTCAGTGTTCCAACTCCACTGTAACTATCTGGGCGACACACTTTGTGGCCTGATTTGCTCCTCCGTGAGATGTGGTTGATGAGAAAAGTACTATTTAATAAGTTTCAGGAGTAAAAGTTAAATGAGAAAATGGAATTAAATTCTTAGCTCAGTGCCTGGCACAACACAAGCACTAACTAAACATTGTTATTTTAAAAATGTGTCTTCCTAAGGGAAGCAGGTATGAGAAAGGAGACCTAGAAATGATTCCCTCTCGGAAAGGCCTTTAGAATTCTAATAAAATCTTGGGTTTTCCCCCTACAGCTTTCCCCCTCCTCCCTCCTGTGCTGACACAAATCCATGGGATGTTGGCTGGAACATCAAACCTAATAGACCTCCTAGTCTCCGTGTCCTCCTTTACAATCAAGTCTTTGTTGCAGGAAAAGGCTTCAGGCTACCAGCGCACCGTCCCTGCTGTGGGTCTCTCCCAGAGTCCACTGAGCCCACATGCAAATAGACTTTCTGAGGTCCATCCCATCCGTTTACCACACAACCCCAGGCAGGGCTGGGGCTCTAGCTGGGGTGAGGGCACATGTACTAACAGTTAAGTTGGTGGCCGGTTATCCCTTGGGCTGGAGACACAGCCTGGCTGACCACCCAAGGCTAGAGCAGATTCATGAGGTTGTTCTTCGCGCCATGTTGGGATCACCCAGGAAGAGATTTGAACTTCCAGCTGTTAGAGGCCCCAGGACCCTGGCTTCATCTGGTAGATAACAAATGAGACTAGCTCCACCTGAGCAATGTGAGGCTGGCCAGGGACCAAGTGCTGTTGATTTTTCTTGCTAGGGTCTGAGGCTGAGACAAGAGACTGATTTTTGCATTCACTGTGTGGGCCAGCTCAGGGAAATTCTTGTGAAGAGGGTTTCTTTGCCAGAGCTCGGGGCCCCTAGCTGAAGGCAGTGGAGGAGAAAGCACACATCAGAGACAGGCTAATGACTCCTTGCCGCTGTCGTGTGTATAGTGCAGTAGAGGGTGCTGTGAGGAGCCAGCCCTGGTGCCCTCCAGCAAAGGGTCCAGGGTTTTCATTTTTATACAGTAGTTTGCAAAAATATCCTCTTGTGTCTAATCTCACAGTGGGAAAGGGTTTCAGACCTCCAGTGTCTTTAGGATGATTGGAATTGAGTGAAGCAGAATCACAAGCTCTGTGTTCAAGCTGGATGCCTAACATCGGGGAGCCAGGAGCAGGAGTACAAATGGAGGCTAGCATATGCCATGTCTAGGGATTTTTAAATTATAAATTTCACGGGCAAAATATTAAGTAAAATGCATTCTCCCCTCTAATATCCCTTCTTAATGCCCCGCTGTACCAGATGGAAATTAGATTTCTCAGCCCCCTTGGCAATCCGTGCCAGAATGTGGAATCTGGGGAAAGTGAGTCTCTAGTGCCCAGCCCAGCCCTTTCCTCTCCCCTCCCTTGCCCCCTTCTGCATCATGAAGAGCCTTGCTCATGCCCTTGCTTTCCTGCGGATATCCCACTTCCATGTTCCACTGCCAGCCCCTTGCGGACGATTGCCCTGGAGTCACTCAGGGTTGGAGTATGTGTGCTGTGGGGGTAGGTCTGCTCTCCCAAAGGGAAGGGGCACACATGTCCTGGAGAAAGGATGAGGGGAGCATTGGGCAGGAAGTTATGGGATCCCAGGCACCCAGAGGGGAGTCTATTAAGAGCAGGGTTTGGGGCTCAGATGAAAACATCTCCTTGGTCCCAGTGACTCCCTGGGGGAGACATGGGGTTCTGTAAAGCAGGGGGCCAGGGCAAGTCCCTACTGTCTGATTCTCACGTTCTGCGCTTGCTAACAGCATTGAAATCTCCATCTCTGCTAGTTTAGAGATCAGGCTCATGTGTCAAGGGGTGTGTTTTCTGAAGTTTTGGGGAGGTAAATACTGGACTTTGTATCCTCCAGAGAAAAAGCCTCCCCAGGCTGGCAGGGACTGCTTTAGAATCAGAGAAATCAAAGAAACAGCAGTGTCCTGCTGCCCGTGATTCAAGAAAGCAGCCACTTTCAGGTGAAAAGCGCCCCAGCAGTGGCCAGTGCCTTAGTCTTGTCCTTGTCAGGATCCAAAGATCCCTTTAAAGGCAACACCTTCTTCTGCAACCCATGTGTTTTCTGTTGGCCCTTGTCTCCAGCTTGCAGGTCCAAGCCCCACATCCAGATTTCCATCTGCTCTTTTTGTCTGATGAGTTTCTTGCTACTTGCGTGAGCTGCAGCTGTGAGCCCCAGAGATGAAGCTCATGCCCCTTCATAAAGAGATCTGTCATGCTCTTCACTGAAAAGCATCAACAGTCTTCATTTTTCTCCCTCTGACCCACCATCTCCTTCTTCTTTTGCCCCTGTTGTGTGTGTGTGTGTGTGTGCGTGTGTGTGTGTGTGTATTAGCTGCCCTGGTGTTCCCACATTTTTACTGCAAAATGAACTGTTATGTAACAATCTCACGAACCTGCCTCCCAGAAGCTGAAGCGTCTGTTGCTATAACTACAATACTCATAAATTCAGCCTCACTTGAAATTATGCCTTTTCCGAACTCCCCAAGAGAAGATTCTGAAGGGTTGGGAGGGTTTTTAACTGTAAAGTTTATGTCTAGATCCCCAAATCTGTACTGGTATATTTCAAATGTTTATAAAGGGACCTGGTTTTTTTTTTTTAAGGGTTAGTTTTATTTCTGCATTTTTCTGTGAAGACATTCTACACTCCCCAGGAAATAGAATTCACTTTACCACCAAATCCTACAAGAAACAAGATCAAGAGAGTGGAAAGAGAAGAAATGTGTGATGTCCAACTAATCGATGGTTTTTGTGTCTAGTCCGTTTGCCTGCTCTGCCTGCGATTTGAGCTCCTGTCCTAGAGCTCTGGGTGGAAACCAGGCCATTTATGCCAGGGACTACCCAAACTGTTAGTAGCTAGTGGTAATACCCTAGGAGAAGAAGCCATTCTGAAAGAAACAAGGAACCAGGAATCCAATCACCACTCTTCATTACTACAGCCTAATCCATGACACCAGCTTCTCCTCCAGGGAACACAACAGTTTCTGTGAGACAATCCTCTTCTCTTTTTAAGAAAAAAATAATCTAGTTCTTGATGGTGAAATGCCAAGTTATAACTACCTTTCCAGCTCCCCTCAGAGTTTAGGGTATATATTAATTATCTATTGCTGTATAACAAATCGTCTCACAATTGGTGGCTTAAAACAACAGACGGTTATTACCTCACAGTTTCAGTGACTCAGAAATCTGGGTGTAGTTGAGATGGACCTTTTGCTTCAGGATTTTCGCCAGATTGCAATTGAAGTGTCTATCAAAGCTGGGGTCTCAACTGAAGGTTAGACTGGGGAAGGAGCTGCTTCCAGATTCACATGGTTGTTGCCAGATTTCAGTTTCTTGAAAGACTGCTTCAGCTCTAGAGCCTGCCCTGTTCCTTGCGACATGGGTCTCACCAATATGGTAACCATCAAAGTGTGAAAATGGGAAGGCAATAGAGAAACCCTGCCAGCCGGACAGGGGGGTACAGTCTGTGTAACCTAATCATGGACATGACATCTTAGCACCTTGGCTGCATTCTGTTGGCAATAAGCAAGCTACTTGTAAGCACAATGTCACAATGCTGTTGGTTGATGATTCTGAGCTCAGCTACGCTTGGCGTGACCTAATTCCTGGAGTTTTAGCTCACGACCACCTGAGTTGAACTTTCTTTCAACAGAGAATATGGAGATGCAGTAGGCTCCAATAAATATTTGATGAGTGAATTTAGAGGAAGTGCTGAGGAATTGATAAGTAATTTCAGAACTCTGAAGGTTAGAGATAGTAGAAATAATACCTAGAGGTTGGCAAACTTTTCCTGTAAACAGTCAGCTAGTCAATATTTTAGGCTCTGTGAACCACACTGTCTCTGTTATGGCTAACCCACGCTCCAGCGTAGAGCGAGAGCTCCCGGAGATGATAAACAGGTGAGCATGGCTGCGTTCCAATAAAACAACATCCAGCAGCGGGTGAGATTCTTGCCACAGCCTGGAGTTTGCTCCAGGCCTTCTGACGCTGGCAAATGTGGAAAGGGCTGCTAATTGTTTTACCTTAAAAAATAAAAATCTGAGCAGACTGGTGACCTTGAGTTTGTAGCTCCAAGGTCAGGTTAGGTTTCTTCTCAATCTCCTCCTGTCCATCAATCTATATTCCTTTTCTGGTGTTTTCAGTGCTTGAAGCGCTTTGCGAAAAGGGAGCAGGTGTCCAGATCCATTGCAGCTCCACGTTTCACCCACCCTCTGTCACTAAGTTGGTCACAAGGGCCTTCATCCTGAGCTTCCTCTGTTCTCTTCCTTCCTCCCACACCCAACTCTGGTTTTCCCTTCCCCCTCTGCATTCACTAGCCTTGTGTTCCCTCCTCTGCATCCCCCTCTTCTATCTGGGTAGGAGGAAGGTATGCAGAAAGAGGGCATGGAAGCTAAAGAGAAAAATAAATGAAACCAGAACAGCTCCTTCCCCAGACTTTGACTAAGTCTCACATGTGTCCTCAGAGCTGCCAGATGAAGGGCATCAGGGCCCACAGAGAACAGGGAAGGGCCCTCACCCCAGCACGAAGTCTCCAGGAAGGCAGGAATTGCTCACAAAATGGGGACTTTCTCCCAGAGCATAAGCTCAAAGAGAGCAGGGCCTACTCCTCAGTCTACCCCCAGGGCCTGGCATCTCACTTGCATTCTGTCTGCACTGCAAATAGTTGCTGAATGGATTGATGAATGGAGCCCTTGCAGTTGGTATTCTGCGTGATTTCTCAAATAAAAGCTCACTTTATTTTCAGGCTCCTAAAGACTGTGCTTCCTTAACTTAGCTCCAGGCCAGCTGCAAAGATTCCCTAAGCTGGAAGCAGGAGGGGCAATCCTGTCTTCTGTAATCTTTTTAAGTGAGTTCTTTGGGAGAGGCTTTGCATGCATTAAACAATGGGTTGGTAGAGTCTTAGCATCTTTCAGAGGCAGTGTCAGGCAGTTGCTGCCAGTGGGGACCACAGGAGACAGTGCAAAGATGGACAAGGGATTATCCTTTCCATGGAGCAGAAGAGGGGCAAAGTCATGGGCTACTCGGAGCCCTGTCCAGGGTGATCCCTGCAGTTTCCAGAAAACGTGCTCCTCTTCCTTCTGTATCAGGTATGGTATGGCCCTGCAGTCAGGAACTGTGTTGGCACCTATAATATATGGTCTAAGTTCACAATCCTATTTCCTCTCAAATTAGCTGTGTGACCCTGAGTATGTTATACCCCTCTCTGTACCTTTGTTCTCTTATCTAGGTAATGAAAGACTGCCAAAGACTTAACATTTTAACATAAGGTTAAGTTCTAAAGTCAGCTGGAAGTTATGTATTATTCAAAATGCCCTTGAAAAATGCCTTAAAATGCCATAAAATTCAGTCTACATGATTTTGTGTATTGATAGCAGCACACAGAATTTTCCAGGCCCTAAAAGACCCAAAGGCAAGTCTAGGATCAAGTACATGGAATGTTGAATCATTCTGCCTTCCAGGTCTGTAGGATGGGGTGGGGTGAGGATTTTTCTCATGCTCTGGCTTGCCTAATATTTATTCTTTATTACGGCTTTCACAGCAAGCTTCTATAATCTCCATACATGCTAATTGTTTTGTTTTCATCGGAAAAAATCAAAGAAACTGTGGCATTTGGGGGGCTTGGGGTGGCATGGGAGTTAGCAGAGTTGAAAAGTCCTCAGAGAGTTGTCCTGGAGATTAAATGAGATATTGAGCCATCAGTGCACAGGGCAGTGCTGGGGTCAAAGTTGGTGCTGAATGAAAGAGGGGTTTTAGTCTAACATTACTATGTTATTTTGTCTCAAGAACCTCAGCTTGGCCTGGCCTATAATCACTTTAAGCGTGAGTGCGGTGGACGTGGCCAGCGATCCTCCGGTATCCTGTATCCCTGGCTCACCCCAGCCGGCATCTGAGTGCTCAGGGACTCCTGCTCTGTCCTCGGACAGACGCCGGCACAGACTGCACCAGCCGAGAGGGGAGTGGGGGATGTGTGCTCGCCCGGCTTCCTTGCTGGAAGGTCTTAATGGGGAAAGCTGTGAGGTGCCAGCCTGCTGCCTCTATGCGCCTCTGAAGGTGGAACTGTTACAGGGCAGGGTGAGGGGCACCCGGGACATCCAAACCTTCCCGCTCTAAACTGGTCCTGCCATCTGCCACATCAAGACAAAACATACTCTGGTGTGTAAGACCTTCTACGGAAAATAACTTTAATATAAGTTAGTGTGTGATGGAGAGAAGAGAAAAGAAAGAGAAATAATAGTTTCCAAATGAAGCACTCAAAGTCATCCATCCCCTGGGTAACTGGGTAAATGCCCAGCCAAACATGGTTGGCCCAAAGCAGGGCACTGAGGCCCAAAAACCTGCCACAGGTCTAAGGCACCTTCTGATAGGGATCCATGGGAAAGGGGCCAGGCAAGTCTGGAAGGAAAAGAGCAAAATCAAAATTAAGATAAAGGCTGCCATTGTCAGCCTTCCTGTGGCTGACAATGTGGGAACAGTCCCAGATGTTCTCACCCACATCTGTTTCAGGTGTCTCCTGCCATTCTCCTAAGGCCCTGGTACCAGCCCAAGGCCAAGAAGCAAGTGCAGCTTCTTCATGTTTCTCTGCTCCATGTGCCTTCTCCAGGTCTCCTTCTTGCTCCCCATCTCTTTCTGCTTCTCCTCCGCCAGGTCTTTTCTCTTTTTTCATCCTTCTTTCAGACTTTTCTAGCTTCACCTCTCAGCCCAGCTCCACCTTCCTTAGGGTAGGGCAGGGAATTTGGAACCTCCCCTTCCCCTGGGGATGACCCTGTTACAGAACAAAAGGCACCCTCTGTTTGTCCTTTGTTCCAGGCCACTTCCTAATGAGTGACTTTCATTTCAAGTTCTCTTCTGGGAACATAGTCCAAGACAGAGAGGTACTAGGATTTTCTACTCTATAGTATGGAAATCAGTGAGAAGATGGAGGGGAGGAGAAGAGTATCAAGTCAAAAGGGAAACATTGGGAAGAGAAGGGAAAACAGAGCAAAAAAATTTGTGGTAGAGGCACCTTTAAGTCTAGTACACATTTGACCAGTGGGGAGTCTGAGGACCGAGAGGGAAAGTGATCTGTGTGGATCTGAGAACATCGCAGAGCCAGCACTTGCAGGGCATCTGGCTCATAAAAGTGCCCAACAGGGGCCTCCCTGGTGGCGCAGCGGTTGAGCGCTGGGCTGTGGAGCTGTGCGATGTGAGTTTGACACCAGGCCTGGGAGAATCCCACATGGTGCGGCAGACCACTCCTGCCTCGCCCGCTACTCCCCTCAGCAGTGTATTTCTTTTTTTTTTCAATATATATTTTTATTGTTATTTATGTCTTTTACATTTTGTATTCCCCTTGGATAGCCCACCACCAATTCACCCGTGATCCATCTCCATGGTCCCTTGTGTTCTTTTCTATTCCATTTTGTGCCCT
>PVIJ01018214.1:0-26983 GCA_004024925.1 Scalopus aquaticus | reverse complement strand
GGGGGTAGGGGGTGGGGGGTGTGTGGTGAAAAGATTCACCAGAGACAGAGTTGGGAGCAAAACAGGCAGATTGACTGAAATACACTGCTGAGGGGACCGACCAGCGGGCGAGACAGGAGAGGTCTGCTATACCATGTGGGTTAACTCCCTGGCTGGGGATTGAACTCATGTTGCAGATAGCTTCATAGTTCTGAGACTTAACCCATTGCGCCACTAGGGAGACCTTGTTCTATTACTTTTCAGAATGCCGTTGAAACTTTGACAGGGATTACACTGAATCTGTATATTGCTTTGGGGAAGATGGCTATTTTAACAATGTTAGTCCATCTGGTCCATGAGCAGGGCTTAGCTTTCCACTTCTTTGTGTCTTCTATTTTAAAAATGCCTTGTAGTTTTCTTTGTATAGGTTCTTCACTTCCTTTGATAAGTTTAGTCCTAGGTATTTAATTCTTTTTTATGTAATTAGAATCTTTTCTTGATTCTTCTTCTATCTCATTGTTTGCTTATAAGAAGGCAACTGATTTTAGTGTATTGATTTTGTAGCCTGCCACTTTGCTGAACTGATATATTGTTTCAATTAGGTTTTTTTTTTAGTGAAATCTTTAGGGTTTTCTACATGTTATCATGTCATCTGCACATAATGAGTTGTACTTCTTTCCCAATTTGAATTCCTTTTATATCTTCGCTTGCCTAATTGTTCTAGCTTGAACTTCCAATGCTATGTTGAGTAGTAGTAGTAAAAGTTGATTTCCTTGTCTTATACCAGATTTTAGTGGAAAAACTTTGAGGTTTTAACCATTGAGGATGATGTTAGCTGTGGGTTTGCCTTCGATGACCTTTATTTCATGTTGAGATATAATCTATCCAAGTTTTTTGAGGTGTTTTTTTTTTAATCACAAATGATATTGAATCTTACCAAATGCTTTCTTGGCATTTACAGATGTGATTATGTAATTTTTATCTTTCATTTTGTTGATGTGATGAGTTACACTGATTGATTTTCTCATCTAGAACCATCGTTGTATCCTGGGTATATTGGTCATGTTGTATGATCCTTTTAAAACATTGTTGAATTCAGTTTGCTAATATTTTATTGAGGATTTTTGCATCAGGGAAATTAGTCTGTAGTTTTCCTTTTTTGTGGTGTCTTTGTCTGGTTTTGCTATCAGGGTAGTGTTGGTCTTGTAAAATGTGCTCAGAAATGTTTCCTTTCTCAATTTTTTTAAAGAATTTGAGGGTAGGTTTTAGTTCCTCGTTGAAGGTTTGTTAGAACTTAGCAGTGAAACCGTCTGGTCCTGGACTTTTGTTTTTTTGGATTGCTGTTTGTTTTCTTGATTACTGTTTCACTTTCTTTTCTGTAATTAGGCTGTTCAGTTTTTCTATTTCTTTCTGTAAGTCTCATATAGTTGTATATTGCTAAGAATTTGCCCATCTCTTCTAGGTTATTCAATTTACTGGAATATAAATGTTCACAGTATTCTCCTATGATCCTCTGAATTTCTGAGGTGCCATACCTTCTCTTTTGTTTTTGTGTTTATTTATTTGAGTTTTCTCTCTTTTTGTCTTTGTGAATATAACTAGAGGTTTGTCTTTTTTGTTGTTGTGCCCACAGAGCCAGCTAGCTATTGGTTTCATTGATCTTTTGATCTCTTTTTATTTGCCTCATTTATTTCTTCTCTAATTTTTGTTATTTTCTTCCTTCTACTGGCTTTTGGTTTTGTCTTATTATTCGTTTTCTAGTTTCTTAAGGTGTAAGGTTAGATTTTTTCTTTTAGCTCCTTGATGTGGGCTTGTGTTGCTATAGACTGCCCACTTGGTACTGTTTTTGCTGTGTCCCATATGTTCTGGTAGGGTGTGTCCTCATTTTCTGTTGTCTCAAGGTATTTTTTAACTTCTTTGATTTCTTCATTAACCCAGTAATCATTCAGTAATGTATTGTTCAGTCTCTACATACTAAAGATTTTTTCTGCTTTGTTTTTGTGGTTGAGCTCTAACTTGAGACCTTTCTGAGCAGAGAAGATATTTGGTATGATTTCAGTCTTGAAGTTATTGATACTTGTCTTGTGACCCATTATGTGATCTATCCTGGAGAATGTCCCATGTACACTTGAGAAGAATATATATTCAACTTTTGGGGGGTGTAGTGCACTATACATATTATACTAGGCCCATGTGATCTAATTCTTTAAGGTTATTGTTTCCATTAAGGTTATTTGTTTATTTCTGTCTGGTTGATCTGTTCACTGGTAAAAGTGAGTGAGAATGTCCCCAGTCACTGCTATGTTGCTCACAATGTCTGTATTAAGATTTGCTAATAATCGCATTATGTATTTTGATACTCTTTGGTAGTGAATATATATAGATGAGTGATATGTCTTCCTGATGTATTGTTCCCTTAATCATTATATAGTATCCATTCTTATCTCTTATTACCCTTTTTTCAGCTGGATATCTATTTTATTGACAATTATGGGTGCCCCTGCCTTCCTTGTAGGGTTGTTTTCCAGCCCTTTACTCTATACCTATATTTATCTTTGAAGCTCAAATGCATTTCCGAGAGACAGCAGAAATTTCTATTCTATGCTTCTTTAACTTATAAATCCTTTCTTGAAGTGGGGTCTTAACATCCAGGTTTAAATTGTCAAGATTACTTTTATAGTAAAAAA
The DNA here is from genome assembly GCA_004024925.1 of Scalopus aquaticus. Classification (NCBI taxonomy): domain Eukaryota; kingdom Metazoa; phylum Chordata; class Mammalia; order Eulipotyphla; family Talpidae; genus Scalopus; species Scalopus aquaticus. The sequence goes on along the minus strand of PVIJ01018214.1, from coordinate 24,317 downwards.
TAATGCAATCTTCTACAAATTTATTATTGTACAAATTTATTGTTTATGCAGTGCTTTCTTTCTCAATTCAGCTAACATTTATTAGATGTATCAAATCCTGTGCTTATATTTGTTGCAAAGTTGCAGAGGAATGACATGTGGTCCTTACCCTCAGATAACATACTGTCTAATGGCCTTTCATATTCATTAATTAGCTATTAATAGTAGAGCATTCATTTCACAGTTAATGAATAACATAGTTCTACTTTGTTTACTTAGGTCATGTTTGTTAAATTAATATATACACCAGAATATATACACAAAAGTTTAAAGCAAAGGTTATTATCTAAATATGCTTTTTGGGAAGAAAAATAATTAAATGGTAATAAAAACCCAACAGAGCAGAAATAGAAACAAAATAGGATGTCATTGTAATATTCTTCCTAGTAATAGCAGTGAACAACAGTGAAAGCCTGGACCCTTCAACATGAACCATTATTCACTGCTTTTCCTTTCATTACCCATGTACCTTAGTGTCACTTTGTCATAGTTCTTAATAACCTAGTAATCTAAAGAATGTCTTGGAATCCATCAAAATATGGCAAATCCATTACTTCTTTCAGGCATATATTTTGGCTAATGATACTCAAATAATTTCCAGGAGTACTGACACTTCCTCCATTGCTAGCCATTGTAGTTTATGTTTACTGGGAAGAAAAAGTACCCTACTTATTCAAATTTAAGTACCATGAAGTGACACCTTCCCAAATTTCCAAAGATCTCCCACATAGAAATAGTATTTATTGGTCAAGATAATCTTAATTCAACAAAAGAGCATTACTCAGTAGAAAAAGATTTCCTCTTCAAAATTCTCATTTCATTCAGCATATAAAAATGTCTTTTCTAGTATTCAGCCACTTAGGAGATTTATTTTTATTAATGGTCTTATTGATTTATATACCATAAAATTCATTCATTTTTAGTGTATATTTCAGAGGTTTTTAGTAAATGGAGTCATACAGCTATTACTATAGTCTAATTTTAGAACATTTGCATCACTCAGAAGGAAATTTCATGCTTATTTATAGTCACTCCCCATTCCTAAGTAATCACTAATATACTTTCTATATCTATAAATTTGCCTTTTTTGGATACTTCATATAAATAGAATCATATAACATATGTTCTTTTGTGTCAGACTTCTTGTACTGAACATAATGTATTTGAAGTTCATCCAGGTTGATAGATTTCTTTTGTACTATTAATTATCCACTAAGAATTTTCCTTACCCAGAGTGCTTGGGGTCACCTTCTGTATTGTTTCCAGTGGTATCTAATTAAAATGCAACATATAATTAAACTAATTCTCTTTTAATAAACATTTTAGGAAAAATGTGAAGTATAAAGCATAGCTTCTCACTTTGTTTTGTTTTGTTTTTTTTTTAAAGATTTATTTATTTATGCTTACAAGCTGGGGTACAGGCCAGAGGCGTTGGGGGCGAGAGGGTTCACCAGAGACAGAGTGGGGAGCAGAACAGGCAGATCGACGGAAACGCACTGCTGAGGGGAGCAGCAGGCAAGGCAGGAGAGGTCTGCCGAGCCATGTGGGAATCTCCCTGGCCGGGTGTCAAGCTCGCATCACCGCTGCTGACAGCTCCACAGCACAGCGCTTAACCACTGTGCCACCGGGGAGGCCCCATAGCTTCTCACTTTGAAGAAACATATATTTTCCTTTTCTGTTTACATGATTTTACAGTTCTTTGATTTTTCTATTGTTAACCCTTTGCACTCGAGGCTTTTTTCGCATGGGCGAACCAGCCACTTGAGATGATTTCAGCTATATTGGGGAAGCGTTTTACAGGTACTTTGAAATCATGTTATACTCAAACGTATACAAATAATAAAATTTCACCAATTTATTTATTTTTACATTGAATACAACAAAATCTGTTAAATATTACACTCTGTAATTAGTTTTTGTGTGATATTTAGTAAAACAATCCCCAAGATGCAGCCTCGGTTTGTCAGGACACATATCTCAATGCTAAACTGAGATTAACTAATCTAAGCTAAGAATTGGTTAAGGATGCAGGCCGAGCCTGGTCCGTGAAAGTAATTGCAATAAGAATATCTTATCACACATCGGAAATAAACATATTGACTTCCAAACCGCTCGGGCGCCCCAGCTGCACCTCTTGAGTGGATGCATTAAACCGCCGGAGGCCATAGCATCGCTGCTCTAGTGGACGCATTAAACCGCCGGGTGCTGTAGCGGCACCGCTCGAGTGCAAAGTGTTAAATTTTAATCTTTGCACGTACAGTCTAAATGAATGTCCACTAATTTATATGATTGTAAGTAAAATTTGAGAACAGGATGTTATTTCCATTATAAATTATAAAATTATAAAATTTTAAAGCAAGTATATTCATGTTGGAATCAAGAAAATCTGTTGTCACTGTGTAAACTTTGCCTACCTAACCATCAGAGAGGCAGAAAACGAACATTGAAAACATAAAGAATTTCCTGAGCATAACTTTCCTGCCACCAGATCCTAACGTTCATTTTACCCCCAGCCCTACTTCACAAAATGAGTGAACTAAAATTTATTTGCAATCTTTCTTCTTGATATTTCTTGTGAAAGTCTATATGCCTTCATGGCAAAGAATAGACGTCCAGAGGAAGGTGGTAGGAATAATAATGATAGCTAATATTTATTGAATTATTTGGACTAGAGAGTACATTTCACTTGCAGTACCTAATCCAACTCAATAAACTATTACTCTCATTTTTAGGAGAAGGAAATATGGTTTTGAGAGAATCTAGATCACATAACTAGTAGTACAGCCAGGACTCAAACTCAGGTCAGTTTGACTTCAAAGCTCATATTCTTTAACTATAATATGATTCCCCAAGTGAGTCCCAATTTATATAGCACATTTCTGGAAGTATTTTTATTTTTTTGCTCTTAGAGATACTGATAAATCACTCTTATCCCCTCATTTCTTTGGCCATAGTTATCCATATATATATCGCAAGGATACTTCATTAAAATTTAGCTTGGAGGGGACAAAAAAGGAAATAACTGATAAATAATTGTCATGTATCATTATTTATAACCCCTAAATTCCGCGTATTTCTATTGGAAACATACTGAGTAGTCAGACCCACATTAGGTACACTTTTGTATTTCTCAAATGATTTAGAAGTTGCTTCAATAACTAACTGGCTTTGCCTCTTAGTCATTAATATGGACCCTACATGTCATACTATACATATGACAATTGATAGAAACCAAATGAAGTCACTTTTATGGTATTAATGTTGCAGCTAGAAGAAAAACCTTATAGTAATATAAAAATTAGTTCAGACATCCTTTGTTTTCCCATTGGTAAATGATAAGAGGGTTACTTTAAAAGCTACAGAATATAAAAAGAATTCTGTTTTTGTTAAGTTCATGATCTGTATACATTGCATTTTCTATAACAGGTCTCAAAAGACTACATTTTTGGCAAAAAAAAAATGGAGAGCATGGTGAAGAGTCTCTTTAAATCTTTTTTTCTGCTGTAAAATCAAATACTAATCTTAAAAATAAGTTAGTCAACAGGAAAACATTTGGTAGTGAAGTCGGACATCAGTCAACACTGGGTTGGATCCAAATTTGGACTGGAAAGATACGAATGTGTTTATTATAGCAGATGGCCTCCAGCACAACAAAATTTTAGAATGGCCAGAAAAATAGTGTCTTACTTTCATTTCCTCCCTTCATTTTCTTGTTCTTTACAACAATCTAGCATTCCTTCCTGTTCCTCCCTTTCAGCACAGCCTTTTCTTTCTTCTCTCACTTTCTCTTTCCAATTTTAGACGGCTGCTCCTTTTTTCTAGTCCTCCTAGAATACTTCTGCCTCTGGGAAACTGTGAATTATAATTCTTTATTAACCTTCTTTATTCTTTATGTTCTTTATTAACATTAGTTTATATTCATTATTTAAACTATTGCTATATGACTGGCCTCCCTGGTGGCGCAGTGGTTGAGCGCTGCGCTGTGGAGCTGTCGGCAGCGCACAATGCGAGTTCGACGCCCAGCCAGGGAGAATCCCACATGGTGTGGCAGACCTCTCCTGCCTCCCCCGCTGCTCCCCTCAGCAGTGTATTTCTGATCTGCCTGTTCTGCTCCCCACTCTGTCTCTGGTGAACCCTCTCGCCGCCCCACGCCTCTAGTCTGTACCCCAGCTTGTATGTATAAATAAATAAATCTTTAAAAAAAAATAAAAAAATAAACTAGTGATATATGACAACTATAGAGTAATTCACTCAGAAGTTCTACAACAGATAGTAATCATTTTTATGTTTTCCAGTGAATAATTTACAAGTGCTTGTGAAATTTTTTTCTGGACTTTTCAACTTTGTTTATGTTATGATCAAAGATTTGGGACCTGTTTGTTCATTCTTCAAAAAATATGGCAGCTCACTCAGACTCTGGTTCTTTCTCTTTTCTGAAGGAAATTTACTACAGTTCAGTTCAATAATCATTGAACTACTGCTGTGTCCCCCAAGTATTAGGAATTCAAAAGTGAACAAGTCAAGCTTGTCTTTACTTTTAAAGATTTACAAGTTTACCTTTCATAAAAGATATATTATTAAAATAGCATAACTATTCCAAAACAGATACAATCTAAGTACTCTTAAGTACTGACAACATTGACAATTCCTGACAACAAGAAACACTACAAGGAAATTTTGATATTTGTGCCTTGAAAGGTAAATAAGCCTTTTTCTTACAGATGGGAATGAGGTAAGCAGTGGGTAGGCAGGGAATACTTGAATATTACAGACAGAGAAAATGGAATGAATCACCTGCTGGTACTTATGACAGGACATAGAGGCAGAAAGACAGGCCTTGTGTATCACATTAAGGAATTTGAATGTTATTACATAAGTAACTTTTTGTTCATTCAAATTTTAAGAATAAAGGTTTACGTAAACTAATAGTAAAAATAGGATTTGAAAGAACATGGTTACTTGTAAATAAAAGTTAATTTAACCATATTGGTAGAAAATTTTATTTCAACAAAATCTCTAAGTGTCTCCTTTGTGTAAAACTCTACTTGGAATTATGTGAATTGCAGTGATACATAAGACATGATTTCTGCTTTCCAATAGTTGATTATCTTGTAGGATGGACAGGCTTAAAAATCAATAGTTCTAAGTAAATTAGGAAGAAACAAAGTGAGTTTGGTATACTGAGTAGGAATATGCCAGTAATTAAGGAAACTATTCTTTCTTTCTTTTTTGTTTTTTTAAATCCCTCATTGTCTCTGTTATATAACCACACTGCAGTGGGAATTCTGTTCCCACTCTTTCCTGTTCCTCTGGGTTCAGGCCTTCATACATTGACATTTGTCCCCTTCCTCATGTATGGGCCTTCTCCATCAGGGTTTCTAATCAATATTCCATGCTTTCTTGTGCTCATTTCTTGTTAATCTCCTCTTCTTTTTTTTTTTAGAACCCTCTTTCTGTTATTTCTTTTGCTACAGCATCTTAGAGCATCCTTCAACAACTTGTGTACATGAAAGTCACACAAATATACTTTATAATAAAGATACTTACACTTTATAATATACTTTATAATATACTTTATAATACTTTATATAAAGAATATATTCATATTATAAAGAATATATTAATATTGTAAAGAATGATCTTCCAAAGGGTAATTTGTTGACAGTAGTTAACTTTCTTTTTTTAAGATTGATTTATTTATGCATACAATATGGGGTGTAGGCCAGAGGTGTGGGGTGGTGAGAGGATTCACCAGAGACAGAGTGGGGAGCAGAACAGGCAGATCAACCAAAGTACACTGCTGAGGGAAGCAGCAGGCAGCAGGCAGGAGGGGAGAGGTCTGCTGTGCCATGTGGGAATCTCCCTGGCCGGGCATCGGACTCATGCTGCAGTGGCTCTGGATAACTTCATAGTGCTGCGCTTAACCCGTTGTGCCACCGTGGAGGCCTGACAATAGTTAACTTTCAACCTCAAGATTTATTATCGTTTTCAATCAAAACTTTTTAAAATAAATATTCTTACATTTTTGTTAATTTTTGGATAGTATTTGATGGGGAGGGAAGAGCACAGGGGACTGTGGCACAAGGGAAGAGCACATGGCTGCCATGGTGGGGGGAGAACTACAGGGACTACCATAGAAGGGAGAAATCAAATCAAAACTTTTAAAGCCCCAATCATTTTCAGGAAAATATCTATCTTGCATTTTTTGTAGATTGTTGAATAACAGAGCATACTTTGAGATACAAATTACTGTTCAACATGTGGGTGAAACCAGATGATTGGGAACAGGGAAATAGTCTGATTTGACTTTCTTCTTAGTTTTTAATATTTGTTTTTCTGTTCTGGAATTTGGTGACTTTGAGGGAATATTGTCTACTATACCAAGAAATTGGAAGAATGTGGTGTGAGTACAATGATTTTAAAAGGTATTTAATAACAAAAGATCATAATCTTGGCTACATAAAATCCTCAACTGAATTCCAGAAGTTTTTCATAAGTGTTTTGGGGCAACAGCCTGTGAACAGAAAATTATAATTGTGGATTTAAAAAATGTACACGGAATGAATTGGGAACCATTTAAAAAAAAAGTTTTTAAGAATCCACATAGTATGGTATGCAACTACTTATTGTAACCAACTTAGTCTCCTCACTAATTGTGATTGATTTTTTTTTAAATTTTGGTTCACACTAGACTGAAGATTTCTTATAGTCTATGTTGTATGTGATCTGGACTAAGTACAGAAATAATTTTCTCCATATTTTCCCAAAGTCACTAGACACCTAGTATATTAGTAATAAATTAGTAATAATAACACCAATAAGATCTACGAACTTTCATATTAATACAACAGTCACTAATGCATAAAGGTTGATTTTAATATAAATATTATGGCTGTTAGCACTTTGTGGTCCGCTCACGTATTCACATGTTCATCTAGTCTCCGGTTTTTCACACCACGGTGGATTTATTTGGAACTATTAGGAGCTATTTCTTTGGTCGTACTCAGTCTAGAAGCTTTAATCTCTATGCATTTAAAATTTCATTGAAATATATCCAGTAGTTCAGGAGCTGTGTGTGTTTTATTGAATGCTTATACCATTCATGCGGTGGCACAGAAAATAGCCGGCACACAAAGTGTTAACTATAGAAAGAAAATAAATGACAGAATAATAATAATCATAGTTACTTTTATTGAATGTTTCCCATATACCAGGAACTATGCTTAATACTTTATATGCATGGGATTAGAACTTGTTATTCCCATCTTATATAATCATGTACATATAATTGTATAGATATAATCATGTTATCTTTTATTTCCCCCTAAAAATATGGTCTGACTTCTTGTCATCTAAATTTTAGACTTATCTAAAACTCAGATATCTAGGTTTTAGAAAGCAAGGCACAAACTCATGGAAAAAATTTTCCCTCATGGGTTTTCTAATACTTGGGAGTTTTGATCTCTGTACTGAATTCTCTATTAAATAATTAAAAATTGTCCACTCAGGCCTCCCTGGTGGCACAACAGATTAAGTCTCAACACTGTGAAGCTATCCAGAGCCACTGCAGCAAGAGTTCGATACCCGGCCAGGGAGATTCCTACATGGCGCAGCAGACCTCTTCTGCCTCGCCCACTGCTCCCCTCAGCAGTGCATTTCAGTCAGTCTGCCTGTTCTGCTCCCCATTCTCTCTATGGTAAATCCTCTCCCCCCACATACATCTGGACTACACCCCAGCTTGTATGCATAAATAAATAAATCTTTTTTAAAAATTGCCTACAGTAGTAACAGTGAAAAAAGAAAGTCATATTCAAAGTCATTTTAACTTTTTTTAAAAAGATTTATTTATTTGTGCATACAAGCTGGGGTGTAAGCCAGAGATTGGGGTGGGTGGGGAGGTGAGAGGATTCACCAGAGACAGAGTGGGGAGCACAACAGGCAGACTGACTGAAATACACCGCTGAGGGGAGCAGCAGGAGAGGTCTGCTAACAGCCATAATATTTATATTAAAATCAACATTTATGCATTAGTGACTGTCGTATTAACATGAAAGTTCCCCATGTGGGAAGCTCCCTGACCCATATCAAACTCGTGCTGCAGTGGCTCTAGATAGCTTCATAGTGCTGCGACTTAACCTGTTGCGCCACCAGGGAGGTCCCTTAATGTTATTTATTATATAATACATATGATATATAATATGCTAAAGTTATTAGCATGTGCTAGACTGATCTTTGTAACCAATACCCAGCCACCATAAATACAAGGACTGTGACCTGATTTCAAGAAAGGTATTGAGTTAGGAATTGAGTTAACTAATTACAAAAATACTTTTTTCTAGCATTGTTTTATGCCAGTTTCCCCTTATGATTAGTGCAGGTTATAAAATAAAATTTTTATATGGAAAGCATACCTCTCCTAGTGAAATTAAATCCTAAGCCACTTCTCTACAACTACTTGCATTGCTATCCCTAGTGTGTATGATTTACAATTTAAGCAACACTGATTAGACTTAAGATACAGTGCACAGGAAAGTTTTAATTATACTCACTTTAAAATAGAAGTCAGTCTCATTTTTGTTTGGTATTATCTTCTTTCTATGCCTAACAAGTGTAACAGTCTTATGTAAAGGAAGCCCTTAGCTTCCTTGGAGACTCTTTAACAAGCATTCACCCACTGCCACCATGTCAACTGCAGACCTCCTGTGGAAACACTGCCTGGAAGAAGAAAAAAAAGCTAGCATTTTAGTGGGACTCACAAGTTACAGAGGAGAGATCCTCTGCATTCACTGACTATTCTTGCAGGCATGAGATATTGGGTCTGACATTTGGTTAGTTACCTCCCCCTTCTGGTCCTCAGGTAGTGGGAGGTGGCAATAAATACAGCCTGATTGTTTAACTAAAGACATTTAATGAGTCAGAGCTAATTAAGTGCAACCCCTATTCATTTTTTTAAAGGGAGTAGGTGACAAGAGTTCTCCTTGTTAACATTTTTATGCAATTGGCTCTGGTCATGATAATACACTCAGAGATAAACAAGCTATACATTTCCCTCTGAGCACACTGTTATTTGCAGTTCATTTTTCATAGATGACTTTAGCAATCATTTGTTGAGTACCTGTTATTTATAAGATGCTGCAAGATCATGATGATGATTGATATAGTTAACATGTCTTAAACATTTCCAATGTCTCAAGCATTGTGACTAAGCACTTTATGTACTTAGATCATAATCTTCACAGCAACCATATGATCTAGTTATTATTGTCTCCATTTTACATTCAAGGAAACTGAGTTTAGATCAATTTAAATAACTTGCCAAGGGTCAGACAACCAGTAAACAGGAAAAGGTAAAAATCCAAACCCACAGACTTCCATTTTGTCAGCTGTAACATACTAGATAATCTGAAACAACTTCCCTTCTAGATGCCATCACTAATAGCAATAAAACACTAAAAATGTAGGATAAAATGAAAATGTGTTATTAAATATATAACTAAAACCGAAAAAGTAAGGGAAATGTTCGAGGGTGAAAAGTGAAAAGGAAGCAGAAATTTAAGGGGGTATTCTGTTGCTAACTAAAGCAGTAGCTAACCTGAAAACATCTAGCAATTCCTGGAACTGACAAGAGCCTTTAATGTGAGGTTGGGAGACTGATATTTGTAAGCATACATGTACTTACAGATTGAAGAAGTAATTTCTAAGCCATGGTAATCTCTTTCCCTAGGTTATTACCTTCTTATTGGGTCCCTTCTTTCACTTTTGCCCATTAAATCTATGTCAGTACAGTTGCCAGTGTTACCCTTTTAAAACAATTATGTTACTACTCTGCTCAGAACCCTCCAATTGATTCTTACCTATTCAGAGACACTTTTAAATAAACTCCATGATTTTGTCCCTTAGTTCGCTCTTGTCTTTGCTTAAGTTATATTCTCATTCAAACTTGTTTTATTGAACTGTATTTGAAATTTTACCCATCCACCTCCAGCACTCCTGTTCTCCATTCCCTGGGTGTGTTTATGTGTGTGTGTGTGTATATGAAGATCAAATGCAATAGCACATGGGAAGTGCCTACTGTCCAACCCATAGATGTTAGGTTCAGTTAATGTTAATCAATGCAGCCAGGTTTTTTGGTGATTTTTACATTTTGTCCTCTTGTGAAATTTATACCTCAGTTCTCCCAACTTTAATATGCAGGCATGCATGTTAGATCCTATTTCAGGATGCCAGGACACATTATTCTTGATATACAGATGTAAAAATAAAATTTTTATAACAGAATAAGTTTAAATGTGAAATTTGTTAGAATGTTTTCATCCTCTAGAGAAAATGAACTTCTCCCAAAAGTCTCTTTTCTTTCTTTACTACACATGTGTAGAATACAGTAAAAAATGCTTATGTCCCTCAAATTGAAAAAGAAACCAGGCAGCTAGTCTCCACTGTAGTTTATTTAGAACCAGTAAGATGATTGCTATTTCTCCTATTGTCCCACCTATTGTAAAACTTGGAAGAAATGAAGAGGGCAGGCAGGAAAGATGACTGTGAATTATACAGGCCTATACACAACAGGGCAACATGAGGGTTGGAAGACAATATTAGACTACAGATTTTAAATTATTCAAAGAATATTTCCAAAAAATTTAATAATGCAATTAAAGTACATGAACCATTTGGGAGTATTGACATCATGTGTAATAATGAGAATTAATTCTACCATTTGTGTATCTATGTTCCAGAAAGCTTTGGTTTATGTATTTACTGCCTCAGGGTGTTTCTATAAAATGTTTGGATTGTATGTACATGATTAAATACATAATTTATTTTGTTGAGTTTTCTTTTAATACTACCGTGTATAATTGCATGAAGGTGGCTAATTCTTGACGCAGCCCAAAAGACACAGGACAGTCGGTTGGGGGGTGGGGGAGTCAGAAAGTAGTGAGCACAGACCATTCCCCCCCCCCCCCAAAGGGCTTGAGCTGATAGGGACCCTCCTGGGTCAGGTGCTTGTGAGTCCAAGTATTTTATGTACCCACAGCTCTGCCACAGATGCTAGTCTTCATTTCAGTTGTGTTCCACAAAAAGTGAACTCCACATCCTTGATATAAGGAGCATGTATGCCACCAGAAACTATGAAGAAGGAAAATGCAGGATCTGAGTCCGCTTGCTACTCAGAACAGTAGGAAGACTAATGCAGTGTAACAGAAATCCTAACTGCAACTCCCTCTCCTTTTGTTTCTTTTATACGTGTTGAACTTACCAGTAACATTTCATTTAAAGAAAGCCTAAAACTACATTTCAAGAAGAACCTGCTAGTTTGAAGTCTCTGCTCTAATACTTCTTTGTGGTTCTGTCTAGAAAACAATGAGAATTGCAGAATTTAAATGGTCCAGAGCATGTCCCAAATGTTTATTGAATTAATTATCCACTTTTCAATACAAGATACAAGTCCCCTAATTCCAGTTCATTCATTGCTCTATACAATCTCATTCATTGGCCTGAATCCATGACACTCAACCCTGTTGTGCTTTTGATCACCTAGAATGCTTTTAAAGACACCAGGTGTCAAGCTCCCATACAAGACCAGTTTTAGCCAGTATCTCTGAGGTAGAGGCCTGGACATTAGTGTCTTAAAAGTACCACATTTAGACTCAGAAGTCTTGGAAGATCCCCAAGTCTTGAGAGTCCATTATTAACTTTTGTAAAAATGTTGATGATGTCTAACGGAGCTTAAGAACATACTTTACCATTAGACACTAGTTATAAAGACAGTACTTTCTCAGGGAAGGAGAACTAAGATTTTAAAATCTGAAAAATAACTTTGTGCCCTTTTTTCCAAGTTTATAAGTTTAAAGTTCTAAAACAGGTTAGTGAAAAATGAGGGCTACCTATTTTATTTCACTGCACCTGTTGGCTCAATTTTTAAAATATTCAGCTCTTTCTTTGTATTCAGAACTTTTTGGTAGACTGAATGAGTTGCAACATAGAAGATCTAGCCTGTGCCTTTAAGGAACTTGTGATTTATTATTGAATTGGGAGTAAATAACTTAGAAAATATAATGTTAATAATGACAACTTCCTAGGTGCCAGGACACTGTATTATTTTATATGTTAAGTTATGAGACTAAATATATGAGGAAAATAAAGCACAAAAAAATTAAGTAACATATCCAAAGTTATTTAAACTCAGGTACACTAAGTCCTGTTTTCCAATCAGTAAACCTATAATGCAAGATAATGAAATGGTTGTATTAAAGCTACTAACTTTGAAGCTATTATTTTCTCAGCTTTAAATTAATAAAAATACTGATAGATAATAAATAATATGTCATTGTTAATAGTGTTAGTTAACACTGCTGTTATTGTTATGTGGATGTTTGATGCCAAGTTCTAACATCCAGATACAATCAAAAAGGAATAAGTGCTTGTGTGAGGGCATCAATATAAAATAAGCAGTATTTTATTAACTTTGCAATGCAGTGTGGTTTAAAAGAAACATTGATCAGTGTAACAGAAGATATCTTCAAGACTTTTAGAAGTTTCACAAAATATACACCATCTAGAGTGATATTAATCAATGATCCATGCTAAATTACTTATATTACAAATGTCTGCTGAAGTTATGTAGTTATGTCTTCTGTGATTCAGGATTTTGTGTCATCATTAACAATTTTTGTTCTTCCTCATAGTTAACAATCAAAATTTTACTGACTTCATCCTGGTACCTGTGAATTTTGTAGGAAATTTTCTGTAAGATGAAAGTATGAATTCATAATTCTCAGATGTTCACAAAAAATGGTGAGGTTTGTTTTTGCTCTAGCAAGCCCTAGAATGCTCTTTGTGAAATGCTCTCTGGCTGCCATTTGCATTTTTGCTATCTTTCAAGTTTGGGAGAAATTTATATTAGACTGGGATTTTTATCTGTTTACTAAGTAATACATTTCCCAATTGCATGTTTGATGTCTTGACTCATTATATTATAAAGATCTATGGTGTGAACAAAGAAAGCTATGGAAAAACACATTTCGCTTTCCTGTTTTTCTTACAAAATAGTTTCATTTGTTTAATTGGGAGAAGGGTACAGAGACTTACACTTGGCCAAAGTTAAAATCTATTATCTTTTCCATCCAAGAAAGTTAACTGACGCTGACATGACTTCAGGGAAGTGCACTGCAGCTGACATCTGGATATGGCCCATGCCAAAGTGTTAGGTTGAAAAATTGGTCCACTAGGAATGGAATTTGATTTCTCTAGAAGGATTGAATAAAAAAAAGTTGTCTAAACTATACATTTTTTTAATTAGTCAATTATAAATGCTTACAGTATAATTCTGCTATGGAACGCTATGTCACAAATGGCAGTTACGTATACTTCCTAATACAACTATATGCTATTTCAGTAGCTTCATCCCAGTGGTTTTTTTTTTTTTCTTTCTTCTTTTTCTTCTTTTTGCCCCAGATCTTACTGGGGCCAAATAGCCTTCATTTTTAAAGAATTTATTTATTTATTTTCTTACATCATTGTTAGTTTTTGGACAGTATTTGATTTCACCCTCAGGTGTCTTCCCTATAGTTATCCCACCACCATGGTACCTGTCATCTATCTCCCCATCTCTTATCCTCTTCCCTCCCCTGTTTCGTGGTAACATTGTTACCACATTGTTGGCATCAATGTTTTTTAAATCCCCTTTACTGCTGTATGCCTAAGATCTATGGTCAGCTTGCAAGTTTTGTCTTTTTCTTAACCCTTTGTTTGGTTTCTCTATTCCATATGTAAGTGAAAGAAACCATTCAATATTTCCTTTTTCCTTCTGACTTATTTCGCTTAGAATAAGCTCTTCCAGCTTTATCTATGTTGCTGAAAATAGTATGAGTTTATCTTTTTTGATTGTTGAGTAGTATTTCATCATGTACATATACCATATCTTCTTGATCTATTCATCTGTTATGTGGCATTTAGTTTGTTTCCATATCTCAGCTATTGTAAATAGTGCTGCAATAAAGATAGGAGTGTAGGTTTCCTTTCATATTAGTGTTTTTGTACTCTGAGTAGTAGTTTCCTAGGAGAGGAATCACTGGATCATATGGTACAGCCATTTCTAGCTTTTTGAGGAGCCACACTGCCTTCTATAGGTGCTGGACCAGTTTACATTCCCACCAGCACTAGCAGTATAAGAAGGTTCCATTTTCACCACATCCTCGTCAGCATTTATTGTTTCTGGTTTTGTTTTGTTTTTTAATATGGGCCATTCTCACAGGTGTGAGGTGATAGCTCATTGTGGTTTGGATTTGTACTTCTCTGATAATAAGTGATGTGAAATATTTTTTCATACACTTGTTGTCCATTTGCATTTCTTCTTTGGAGAAGTGTCTTTTAGCTTTTCTTCCTATTTTTGATTGGATTTGTTTGCATTGTTTTTGTTGAGTTGTGTAAGCTTTTTGAGATCTTTGATAATCGGTTGTATAGTGTACAAATATTTTCTCCCTTCCGAAAGGGTATCTATTCATTTTGTTTGCTCTCTCTTTAGCTGTACAGAGCCTTAGAGTTTGGTGTAGTCCCAGCTGTTTTCTTCTCCTTTGTTTTCCTTGCTTCTGGGAATTCATCCCATTGTTTTAAACCTTGTGACAATACATTTAGAATTACTATCTCAACCACCAGCACATCTTTGGTGCTCTGAAAAATGTTGATAGTGTTAGTATAATTTATCACTAGGTGCCATTGTTGTACAGTCTTCTATCCAAATGCGAATCTTCCTTTATTTAATCATTGCTTCAGTTCATGTGTCTATCACCCTGTTTTTCTTCTTTGCCTTGAAAATTTGAGTTTCTATATTCAAAAATACTTTGAGATTTTTCCTATGCTGGGAAAAGTAAAGGAGTATTAGTACCTTTACGTTTATGATTGACATGTGAATAATCTTAAAACACCACTGACCCCACATCATTTTGTTCCATGGAGAGCATTTGCCAAAGTCAGTTAAAAGAATGTAAATTTACATTCATCAGAGATGAATGTAAATAAATCATAAATATTTCCTATTACTTTTCCTACCTAAACTTGAAGATCATACTTCTTGTTACCTAAGTCATTGATAATTGTGTTGGAAAGGGCAGCCCACTTCACACTTCCTTTTAGGATAGTATCTACTTATCTTTGAAATATGGAAAATATGATGGAAAAGGTAACTTGGAATCAAATCACAAAATGCCTGAAGGTCATATTAAAGAGTTTACACTAGTATTATTCTCTAGCCACTAAGAAGGATGCAATCTCATACTCTTAAGCCGGATAATGATATGATTGTGCTTCAGAAATGTACAGCAGTGTAGATATTCAGGAAAGTTGAGAATTTGTAGGAACAGAAGCCACTAAGTAGGCTAGTATAGCTAGGTAAGTGCTGAATAGAATCCTTAAGGAGAGATCCACATGAAAAGTTTTGTATAGCATGGTTTGCTTTTAGCAAGGGTTACAAGCCAAATACCTACAAAGAATGCAAATGAATTAAACAGACCAAAATAAGAGTCCATCTAAAGAGGGCAGCTCCAGCAGTTATCACTATGCAGGAGTGCAGGAACATTGTTAATGCATCTCAATTTTTCTTTTTTTTTCCTGCATGAAAGAACTGGGGTGTAGGCCAGAGGTGTGGGGGTGAGAGGATTCACCAGAGACAGGGTGGGGAGCAGAACAGGTGGATCTACTGAAACACTGCTGAGGGGAGCAGCAGGGTATACAGAAAAGGTCTGCTGCGCCACATGTGAGTTAGCTCCTTGGCCGGGGATCAAACTCAGGACATAGTGGCAATAGAGGTGATTCTTAACCCATGGGCCACCAGGGATGCCCTACATCTCAATTTTTTAAGAGAAGCTGGAAATTTAGCTTCTTTGTAGAATCTCTTCATTTTAAAGTATTGGCTTAACTTTTTTAAATCCCTAGACAACCAAAACAAAACAAATCTACAACCAGATGCAACTAATAGTGAGTTCTTGTTGTGTGGTATCATAGGGAAATGGCCTAAGGATGGGAATTAGAAATCATTTGGTGAGGTATATAGTCTAATAACTTAATTAAGAAAAGAATTGGAAATGCAAAACTCATGACACCTTGTGGGTAGCAAAAGCAAAGATTTTATTAACATCTTTTCCTGAAAGAACACTTTATAAATAGATTACTCTCCTAGTTTAATTTTCTTAGGTAGCACTATATCGTTCTTATTAGTCAGCACTGTTAGCATTTTTGAGAAATCATAGA
The DNA here is from genome assembly GCA_004024925.1 of Scalopus aquaticus. Classification (NCBI taxonomy): domain Eukaryota; kingdom Metazoa; phylum Chordata; class Mammalia; order Eulipotyphla; family Talpidae; genus Scalopus; species Scalopus aquaticus. The sequence continues at coordinate 8,036 of PVIJ01018214.1, read as the reverse complement.
CTCAATGGAGACTTGTGGAGGATGTGGAGGAGCTGCTGAATTACAGGAGTTATTACACCAGAAAATAAATTATGTGGTGCTATAAATACTTGACTCAGTGACTCAGCAAATTCTTCTTATATCCAAAGGGAAACATTTTGTACCTAGCTCATGAAGTCTGTTTTTAATTTCAGCAGATTTGCAGTTGTCCCTGTGTGTCACTGATAAATTTTTACATGATGTGAGAGGCATAAAGGTAAAGAAAGACCACTTTCAGAGGGATGTTTCAATATTCATCAGAGTGAACAAGTATTGATGGCTTCAGTATTGAGGCAGATTACCAGCTAAAAGTCAAAGAACCATCTGGAATGACTGAGAAATTAGATAGCTTTTTTATACTCTCAGGTGACATATCCAACTAATAAAATAGAATAAAAATTTAATTTTTATTTTAAAAGAAATAATTTTAAAGTAATTTTAAAAGAAAAACCCTAGAAAATAGGTAACTAACCTTTGTAGAATTTGACATTCAGTGTATCTCAATGCCCATATTTAAGGTATTTTACCCAGGTATTTGAATTGATGCCAAGCCGTGCCAGAGATGGTAGCTGCTTTCAACGACTCTTGGGAAAGAGGCGTTTTGTATACAGAATTTTTTAATTATGTTTAATTGATTAAACTTAGTTATTAAATTTAATGCTTAATTTTTAAAACCTAATTATTGACCTTTTAGTAAGTACTTATTGTAATCGCTTGATGAGTATACAAAAATAGGAACAATATAGGAACTGATTTTATACATTTTCTTATTTAACAGTAGGGTATTATTACTGTTTTCTTTAAACCCTCTGTACTTGAAAGATTTCTGTTGTACATATGAGTACAGATACTTTTGAATTGTACATTTCACCACATTTGCAAATAAAATCTGTCAACGCTGTTCTATTTATATAATTCTGAGAGATTATAACATGACATTACAGCACATTATTGAGTGAAATAGTCATAAATGTTACAATAGAACTAAATAATTGTTAGAGAAATATAAACAAAGGTTTGTATAAACTAGTGTCTTAGTCTTCTCAGGCTGCCATAAAAAATTTCATGGACTGAGTGACTTAAATTTGTTTTCTTATTGTGTATAGGAAATGCTTTCAGGGTTTATTTGCTTTTCATAATTCTAACAAAATTTTTTTTGTCTTTGGAAAAGTTGAATGGAAAGCAATAACTAAAGAAAAAAAATGATCATTTTACTTCATCAGCGTTAGAATTTATGCTCATCAAAAGATACCATTAAGAAAATGAATAGGGTGCCTCCCTGGTGGCCTCGGGTTTAAGTCTTAGTGCTATCATGCTATCACCGCTGAGGCCCAAGCTTGATCCCTGGCCAGGAAGCTAACCCACAGATGGCACAGCAGACCTCTGCTGTCTCACCCACTGCTCCCCTTAACAGTGTATTTCAGTAGTTCCGCCTGTTCTGCTCCCCACTCTGTCTCTGGTGAATCCTCTCACCACTACCCCCACCCCGCACCTGTGGCCTATACTCCAGTTCTTCTACATAAAAATAAATATTTTTTTTTAAAGCATAGTGCAACATAATCTTAGCATTGCTTTCATAATGTACTTTCTGGACTATTAGACTGTGGTGAATGACTATCATTCATGACTGATCTAATTTTTATTCTTTTTCTTTTAAAATTGTGGTAAAATGGTAAAATACACATAACATAAAATTTACCATTTTGATCATTTTTATGTGTACAATTCAGTAGTATTACATTCACATTGTTGTCAGCCATTGCCACTATCCATCCCCATAACTTTTCATCTTGTAAAACTGAGACTCTATACCTATTAAACAATAATTCCCTGTTCTCTCCCCACAGTCCCTGAGAGCCATCATTATGCTTTCTATCTTTATAAATTAAGAACGTCATATAAGTGGAATCCTATTGTATTTATCTTTCTGTGACTGGCTTTACTTAGCATAATGTCCTTAGTATTCATCCATGTTGTAACGTGCCAGTTTTTTCCTTTTGAAGACTGAATAAAACTCCACTATATGTATATACCACATTTTATTTATCCACTCATTAACCAATGGACACTTGAGTTGCTATTTTGAATAATACTGCTATGAGAGTAGATGTCCAAATATCTGTTAACTCTTTTGAAGTAGAGTTGCTGGTCATATGGTAGTTCTACTTTTAATTTTTGAGAATTGGCCCAGAAGCTTTTCTACAGCAGCTATCCATTTTATATTCCCACTAACAGTACACATCCTTTCCTCCACATCCTTGCCAATACATCTTATTTTCTGGGTTTTGTTTTTATAGTAGTCATCCTAATCAGTACGCAGTGTTATCTCATTGTAGTTTTGATTTGTGTTTCCCATAGTTTGATATTGAGCATCTTTTCATGTGCTTATTGGCTGTTGGTATACCTTCTTTGAAGAAATGTTTAAGTTCTTGGCCCATTTTTAAGCAGGTGTTTTGTTGTTGAGTTTTAGAAGTTCTCTATATAGTATAGATATTAATCCCTTATCATACCTATGATTAGCAAATATATTTACCCATTCCATTGCTTACCATTTTACCCTGTGGACAGTGTCTTTAGATATACAAAAATTTAAACTTTTCATGAAATCTTATTTGTCTATTATTTCTTTCTTAACTGTGCCTTTTATGTCATATCCAAGAAATCATTGACAAATCCAGTGTTGTAGTAATTTTACGCTGTACTAATTCATATTTCTCTATATCTCCCTGGCACAACAAAAATTGCTTTGTTTTACTGCTTCAGCTCACTGAATGGGCTCCTAAGGCAGATTTCCCTTCATAGCTGATAAAATGGAATTCAAGGAGTATTACTATCGGCTATTTAGAATGACTTGGTTTTTTTCCTAGGAATAACATTAATTCCATCACCAGAGAAATTAGAGTTACTTTAGAACATGTGCTATTTGAGTAAATACATGGCCTGTTTGTATTTGTCATCCTCTCTTTGGAATTTGCCAAGCCAAAAGGACTTGGACATTGTTACCAGTAATTGTCAATGCCTCTGCTATCCTCACTCATTACACCATTACCTTGCTGTGAATTTGTATCTCTCTCTTTCTAAATCAGGTTGCCTAAAAGACTGTCTTTGCTTCAGGAGGAATTTTGTATGTACTAATGAACAAAGAGAGATTGTGTAGAACACCTGCTTTAAATAGTAAAAGCCACTGGAATAGCCCTTTGTGAATCAAAATACTGTTAATAGATATCTTTATAGAAATATATTCTAAAGGGGCCTCCCCGGTGGTGCAGCAGGTTAAAGCGCTGCACTGTGGAGCTGTCAGCAGCAGCGACGGGAGTTCAAGGCCCAACTGGGGAGATTCCCTCATGGCGTGGCAGACCTTTCCTGCCTCTCCTGCTGTTCCCCTCAGCAGTGTATTTCCATTGATCTGCTTGTTCTGCTCCCCACTCTGTCTCTGGTGAACCCTCTCACTGCCCCACGCCTCTGGCCTGCACCCCAGCTTGTATACATAAAATTAAAATTAAAAAAATATATATCCTAATGACAGAGATATATATATATAAGAGATTAAGGCCAATTCAGAGAGTGTCAGTATTCAGCAAAACTTTATAACGTGCTCATTAATTTTTTTCTAAATAACCTAGGATTAAAACCTTAATCATTTCATTTCAAACCACATAGTTGATTATTTTATACCACTTTATTGCTTAATACAGTAAAATTAACATAATCAGCCAAACTTTTGAGAGGCTATTTTTTAGGATTATAGGTTTATTATTTAAAATTTAATTCTCACTATGGAACAGAGATTCAGGAAGTAAAGAGTCAGTAGACCATGCTAGATCTCAGCTGAGCCTAAAAACATGACAGGTTTAGAGTTTGAATTTACTATTTTTCTGAAATCTCTAGGTAATCTCTAGGTACCAAGGATGAGTACCGTATCTGTGGTTGCTACACACTAAAGATGCTGTATCACCTAAGAGAAATTTATTTCCAGGCCACTCAAGGGCCTACATATTTTGCAAGAACAAAATTCTAAGGTGATGAAAGAACTTTCACATTTGCTTCAAATTCAAAGTCCACTGATTTAGTCTAGACATATTTTTTTTCTCCTTTACTCTGTTTGTAAAGCAAAATTTTTAAAAATCTTCCTTGGAAAGGTAACTAACGAAGATATTTTCACTTTAATTTGTATTTCATATATAATCACAGTCTTAAAATGTTTTTTAACTTACAGCTTTTCAAAGTTACAGGCCAGGGAGGGGTTTCCCAAATCATTGTATATATATGTGTGTGTTTGTATATGTGTATGTATATGTTTGTTTGTATATGTATGTATGTATATAAATTTGTGCAATTAAAAAATATAAATTTAAGTGATTTATAACAAAAAAAAACAGAGGGCCTGCCTTACTTTCCACATCTACTTTTTAGAGACAGCCATATTCAAATCTTCAGATGTTTCTCTTAGTATTCAACTTAATATTTCTAAGCAATATGTTTTTACTGCTATCTCAATTTTATAATGCTAGACATTATCATTTGATGTAGAATGTGAGGATTTAAGTCTCTTGCATTGCCGCCATGCCACTGCTATCCATCCTCATTTATAAATTTCCTGGCTACTTCCCTTCCACATACATACATCCTACCTGTTAAAAAGTCCAATGGCATTCTGGTTTCTGATTCATTTACAGTTCTTTTTAATAATTCATTTATAATTTTTCAACACTACCTTGCCTTGGTATAATTGACATAAACTGTACATATTTAAGCTATGCAGTTGGGTAAGGTTTGACATATACATATACCATCAGAGCCAGCTCCACAATCAATATAATGAATGTATCTATCAAGCTAAAAGTTTCCTCATGCTCTGTTGTAATTTTCCATCCATCTGACCTCCATTCTAAACCTCAGGAAATTACTGATCTACTTTCTGTCATTACAGAGTCTGCATATGGTTTGTATATTCTGTAGTTTGTTATAAATAAAGTTGTAGAGTATGTGAGCTTTTTTGTGTGACTATCATTTGCCATAATTATTTTGAGATTTATCTATCCTGCTGCATGTATAAATAGTGTGTGCCTTTTTATTGCTAACTAGTGTTCCATTGTATAATATTAGTCATACATCATTTAATAAAGGGCGTATGTTCTAAGAAATATATATTAATAGTTAAGCAATTTCACCGTTGTGCAAACATCATGGAGTATAACTACACAGACCTAGATGGTATAGCCTACTACACAACTATGCGATAATAGTCTGTTGGAAACTTCATTGTATATATAGTCCATCATTAAGCAAAACGTCTGCATAATTGTATAGCAGAATTTGTCAGCCCATTAATCTGTTGGGGGACATTTGAGTTGTTTTGAGATTTGGGCCATTACAGGTAAAACTACTATGAATAGTTGTATACAATCCTTTTAAAGACTTTTTTTTTCCCTGAGTAAATGCCTAGGAATGGACTCACTGGATCATGGAGGTTTATGTTTAACCTTTCAAGAAATGACAAAGCTTTTTCTAAAATACTAACATGTTATATGCCTTCCAGTAATGTCTAAAAGTTCTAGTTCCTTCACATACAATAATTTCAATGTTTTTAATTTCAGCCATTCTAAGAAATAAGTAGTAGTATCACATGACTTTAGTTTGCATTTCCCTCATGACTAATAATGTTGAGCATTTTATGGGCTTATTTCCGTCAATATATCATCTTTTATTTTTTTAAGATTTATTTATTTATGCATACAAGAGCTGAGGTGTAGGCCAGAGGTGTGGGGGAGTGGGGTGAGAGTATTCACCAGAGACAGAGTAGGAAGTAGAACAGGCAGAGTGACTGAAATACACTGCTGAGGGGAGCAGCAGGTGAGACAGGAGAGGTCTGCGGAGTTATGTGGGAAGCTCCCTGGTGGGGATCAAACATGTGCTGCAGTGTCTGCAGCTTCATAGTGCTGAGACTTAACCTGTTGCTCTACCAGGGAGGCCCTATATATCATCTTTGGCAAAGTATTTGTTCAGATATTTTGCCCATCTATTTAAACTGGTTGTTTTGTTATTGTTGAGTTTTTCGCATTCTTTACATGTTCTGTCTTTAAGTCCTTAAACAGATATAGGATGTACAAATATTTTCTCTTAGATTGTGACTTGGTTTTTTATTCTCTTAATAGTGGCTTTTAAAAACCAAAAATTTTTATTCTGAAAAAGTCTTATCCATCAGTTTCTTTTTCTATGTATATACTTTTGGTGTCCAATCTAAGAAATCTTAGTCTAGCCCAAGGTTACAGTGTTTTTTTTTGTTGTTGCTGTTGTTGTTGTTTTCTGTCTACTAGCAGTTTTATAGTACTAGGTTTTACATTTAGGTCTATGTTTCCTTTTGAGTTAATATTTTAATATGCTACTCTGTATGATCAAAGGTCCAATTGTTCTGACACTGTTTATTGCAAAAAAAGAATTATTCTTTCCTAATTAATTGCCTTTGCGCTGCTATAAAAAAACCAGTTGTCCATTACATGCAGATCTATTTCTAGGTTCTATGTTGGTTCCATTTATCTATATATCTTAGTGTCAGTCTTAAGTATTATAATTAATCCTAAAAGGACTTAAAGAACTTGAGATATTAATCCTCTAATTTTTTTTCTTCTTTTTCAGAATTATTTTGACTATTCTAGGACCTTTGAACTTCCACAGGAATTTTAGAGTGAGATTTTCTCTATAGAAAAAAGTTTATTGGGATTTGTGTTGAGATTACAGTGAACTTTTAAATAAATTTGAGGAACTGACATTTTATCAATACTGTATCTTCCAATCCATAAATGTAACCAGTCACTCCATTCATTTAGGTCTTCTTTAGCTTCTCTCAGCTTTTGTAGTTTTCAGTGTCCAGATTTTAACATATTTGCCAGATTTATAACTGAAGTATTTCACTTTGTTTGACTATTATAAATGGTTTTGGCTTTGTAATTTTAATTTGCAGTGCTGGTAGAAATATAGAAATATAATTTATAGAAACAACATTTATAGAATCCTATTTATAGAAATATAATTCATTTTTTTATGTTAAATCAGATATTCTGCATCCTTTTTAAATTCATTTACTTAACCAGTATGTTTTTTGCAGATTTTAGCAGATTTTCTCTACAGGCAAATAAAGACATTTATTTATTTATTTATTTTTTATTTATATCTTTTACATTATTGTATATTCCCTGCAGGTTTTCCACCACCAATTCACCGTGAACCATCCCCATACTCCCTTGTGCTCTTTTCTCCTCCATTTTGATCCCTTATCCTCCTGCTCCCTCGCAGATTGTCTTTTATTTATGGTTGCCTGCTAGTCTTTGTTTATGGAGGTTTTTTTTGTTGTTGTTGTTATTTTGTCCTCCTGGTCTCTTATTTGGTTCTCCTATATTCCTCCTATAAATAAAACCATTCAATATTTTTCTTTTCCCTTCTAGCTTATCTCTCTGTGCATGATCCCTTCTAGCTCCATCCATGTTGCTGTGAATGGCATGAGTTTATCTTTCTTGTTTGCTGTATAGCATTCTATTGTGTACATGTGCATCTTCTTGATCCAGTCATCTGTTTTGGGGCATTTGGGTTGTTTCCATATTTTAGCTGTAAATAGTGCTGCAATAAACATAGGTGCGCATGTGTCCTTTTGGATTAGTGTTTCTGTGTCTTTTGGCTACATTCCTAGGAGTGGAATTGCTGGGTCATATGGAAGCTCCATTTTTAGTAGTTTGAGGAACTGCCATACAGCTTTCCATAGTGGTTGGACTGCTTTGCATTCCTACCAGCAGATTAGGAGAGTTCCTTTTTCTTCACATCCTCACCAACATTTGTTGTTTCCTATTTTTTTAATATATGCTGTTCTTGCTAGTGTAACGTGGTATCTCATTGTGGGGTTTTTTTTTTTGTTTTTTTTTATAAATATATATTTTTATTGTTATTTATGTCTTTTACATTTTGTATTCCCCTTGGGTAGCCCACCACCAATTCACCCGTGATCCATCTCCATGGTCCCTTGTGTT
>PVIJ01018213.1:0-26988 GCA_004024925.1 Scalopus aquaticus | reverse complement strand
TATGCTGATTCCCAGAAGCAGGCAGGGGAATGTAAGGGGAGGGGGAGTAAATGTTTTTGTACAGGACACCAACCCGTGATCAGGCAAGAATGTACTTATCGAAGGAGCAGCTCGGCACCTGGACCCAATCATGGGGTCTTAGGCAATGGAGAGGTTATGTCTGCAGGCATATCTTAAGAAAGTTATAGGTCTAACTTAGCAGGCAGGAGGTTGCTGCCCTGCAGAGAGACAGAGAATTGGTGGAAAGAAGCACCTGCATAGTCACAGGTGGGCAGGAGTGCTGCTGTCCCCGTGCCATTGCAGAGATTGCACTGATACAGTCTTCCCTTTGGGAGGGGCTCATCCCCTCCAGGAGTGGTTTGTTTGTTGTTGATCTTGTAGGATTAGAAAGGGGCCAGAGATTGTTCTGACACCACTTATACTCCCCTGTAGCCTCTGCTGCCTGCTTGAAGTGATTGTTAATCCCTTCTACTCCCACTTCCTGTGTGGGTCAGGTTCAGATGTCAGGTTCAAATCTTGTGATCCCTTTTGTAAGTTCTATCTCCTCCATCAGTGGGAAGACGCCATCTTTGGAGTGTTTGTTTAGGACTTTAAAAACACTGGACACTACTTTAGGTGAGGTAAACGGCCATTCTTGGCCTCAGTAACTCTGTTTTCCCCTGGTTTGTTAAATAATCCCATTGTTCTCTGAACCTGAGTAGTCGTGCAATTGTGTGCGTGGGTGAAGAACTCAGACAGTGACCGATAAATTATTTGGGCAGTGTTCTTGGCCAGTTTTAGTGCCCCCTGCTGCCCTGTATCCTCGCCTCATGGGTAAATGCCCAGCCAAACAGGGTTGGCCCAAAGTAGGGCAGCTGAAACCCAGAAGCTTGCCACAAATTCAAGATACCTTCCTGTAGGGAATCAAAGGAAAAGGTTAGAAGGGACCAGGCAAGTCTGGGATGAAAGGAGCAAAATCAAAACAGAAGCCAAAGTAAAGGACGCCATTGTCAGCCTCCCCATGGGTCTCTCACCTGTGTCTCTGTTTCTTTCAATTATTTCAAGTCCCCAAAGTTCCTGACACAAGTCCCAGGCTGGGTGCAAGTGCAGCTTTTTCACATGTCTGTCCATGTGCTTCCTCCAGGTCTCCTTCTTGTTCTCTAGCTTCTCCTCCCTGCTCAGCTCCACCCTTCCTTAGGGCGGGCGAGGAACCCGAAGCCTCCGCTTTCCTTGGGGATGAACCTGTTAAAATTCTCCTTTCTCTTACTTAATCAGACCAGCTCTGCTTTTATGTTAATGGAAAATACAGGCATATATTATTGGGGAGCGAAGTTTTACTGCTTAAAAATGAAGTTTGAATGCCTCTAAGATAGAATATGGATTAATTAATTAGGCACAGTGTCTTCAATGTATTGTTCTGGAACATTATTCCATATATTAGAGATCCAGATCCTTGAATGGGACTATAACTATGTTCATGACAATTTTTATGAGAAAATCCAAATTTAGATTTAAAATCTGAAATTACAACACTTTTCCAGGAATGTAGCACCCTATGGAACCTCCTGGTTGTGGCAGGTAAGATATGAGAGATTTTAACGTACAATCAGATTTCAATGAAGGAATACACTTTTGCTGGCAATAGTCAGCAATGCTTTCACAGAAGAGGTGGTCTCTGAACTGGGTTTTGCTGGATTTTGGTAGTGATATATGTGAAAAAGAAATGCTTTCCATCTGAAGGGGGTAAAGAAAAAGAAGAAAAACATGGAGAATGGAGTGCAACGACATGTTTAGAAACTAGTAGAACAGTGATGTGGCTGGAAGCTAAGAGTTATGTGAAGGAATTATATAAGATCAGACTAAAAGAGCTTGTTTGGATTAACATGACAGAGGGCCATGAATGACAAATGCTGACCTTTTCTTCTGAAGGTCTTTGTGTTTGCTGTTCTCTCTACTTGGAATTACTTTCTCCAAATCTGATCATTCAGGTCTTAAACCAAAGGCTCGTCTTCCAAAAGATCTACCTTGACCAAATTGTTAAAACAATTCCTTCTTTGCCCAGCAATTCATACTCTATTCCATTAACATATGATAAGTCCTTGCTTGACATCACTCATAGGTTTTTGACAACCACAACTTTAAGCAAAATGACATAAAATGAAACTAAGACTTAATTTTGTTCAATGACCAGGATTTTATTTTAGTTGTCAATTTTATAATGAAGTGACTTTGGTTGAAATGATACTGAGGACCAGCTGTATTTTATTTCCTTCATGGCACTAGATTGTCTTATTGTTTACTGCTTTCTTCTCACTAAAAGCAAGTTATGAAAACAGGAATCTTTTCTGTTTCACTGCTGAATCCCCACCACACCACCACACAAATATGTGGCACATAGCAGGTGCTCAATAAATATTTGTTCAGTGAATGAATGGATGAGTTCTTTAGTCAATGGATAATGAGGGACTTATAAGAATTTTTGAATATAGAATGAAACAATCCAAGCAGTATTCAAGGAAAGCTAATTTGACAGAAGATTTTAGTATGGAATGAGGGAGTATAAAATTAAAGGCTGGGAAATCACTTAGACTGTCTTAATTGTCCAAATAAAGAATAAGCGCCTGAATTCAGGCAGTGGCAATGGACATGGAAATATGGGATAGATGAGAGAATTGTGAAGATCAAATGCATGTTACTTGAGGATTGATTAACTATGGATGGTGAGGTACAACTAGGATTTAAGTGAATAGACATGCTTTTCTTTGGGACTTTGGGGAAAGGAACTAGTTTGGGAACAGTTCAATTTGAAGTATCATGAGCTTTAAGTGATGTAACATGAGGAAACAGTAATAAATCAAGTAAGCAATGTGCTCTATTCTCTGAAAAGAGGTGTTGGGGGAACAAATAAAGATTTAGTAGTTATCCCTTGATAGTGAACAAGATCTCTGATGGAAGGTACAGAAAGAAAGGGCTAGAGGGCTGAGAACAAAAGTGTGTGGAGAAAATATAGATCAAGATTGAGAAAAACAAAGGGAAACAGGAGGAAATGGCATGGAGAAGGATAATGATTCTAGAAGGAAAAAGGAAATTGGGAAGAAGTTTTTCAAAGAGACCAAAGGATGCAAAAAATGGAAGCTGACCCTACTGTGGGGAGAATAGGGTCCGATGTGTTCTTCAGTGGCTCACTGACCCTCTGCCACTCTTCCTATAGGCTGTACCCATGCACAGGGATGTTCCATAGCAAGCACAGCTGTTCAAAGGCCCTTCATTATATCAATATTTATTTTCTTTTTTACTGATTTCCTGTATGTGATTTTACTCCCCTTAATACCTAGTCACTTGTAGTTCAGATCTAGTTTGATTATTTTAATTGGTGAATGTTAGTTAATATATCAAAAGTAAAGCCATGCAAATGATAATAACCCTGGTAGTGATACATAAAATTTCATCAACACTGTTATTGCTTGCTACCAGTGGGAACATATTATATATGACATGAAGGGAAAAATCAAATGATATTAAATTCTCTCCCTTTTCATATTCATGGACTATGTTTCTAGTCTTTTCAGCAACGTGTCTCTAACTTTCTTTACAGATTTCTTTCTGAATTTAAGTGAAAGTGGAATCTTTGGTGCAGAAGAAAACTAAATAGCCCAAAAATTATGCAGAGAAATAAGCATGGACTTTAGACTTGTGTACATTCATTCATTCAGGATACTCTTCCTAGGATTGAATTAAGTGAAAGCAACACTGACCTACAGGACTTTAAAATTGGAATAACCACACATCTCCTTGATCAGCAACTTTTACTATGTGTGCATGGCATGTGTAAAGAACATGAAAGGAAAACACCATCTCAGGTCATACACAGACCTGGCGGAGAGCACATGTGATGCAATAATAATTGACATGAGATGAGTGATGTCGATTTTTAGCAGCAATAACGAGACCTATGCCATGAAAAGCCCCACATTGGGTGCCATATGATGTCGATTTTTGGAGTTGATGGAGAGTGGGGTTCTTGGGTTCACTCTGGGAAAGGTTTCACCAGAGCCCCACTTTCAGCGGCACACTGCAAGTTTCTCCACGAGACAGAGACGTTAATTATATTTAAGGAACAGGTTTATTAGGGAAAGAGAAAAGAATAAAGAAGCACCTGCATAGTCACAGGTGGGCAGAAGGAATGTTACCCCATGTCATTGCAGAGATTGCACTGATATAGTCTTCTCTTTGGGAGGGGCTCATCCCGTCCATGAGTGGTTTGTTGTTGTTAGTCATGTAGGATTAGAAAGGGGCCAGAAATTGTCCTGACACTCCTTACACTCCCTAAAGCCTCTGATACCTGCTTGAAGTGATAATGTTGATCCCTTCTACACCCACCTCCTGTGAGGTTCAGGCTCAAGACTTGTGATCTCTTTTTTTACGTTCTATATCCTCCATCAATGAAGACAGGTGAGCAGAGTCTGCAACCTTGTCCCTAAGCACAAGGGTGCTTAGTGATACCAGGACATGGGTGGCAAAAGGTGAAGCAGATAAGCGATGGTCAGTCTCACTATATCCAAACAAAAGCTAGAGAAGAATGAGTGTCTGTTACAGGGCAACCCCTATATTAAGTGGGGTGCCTGACTGTGGGTTCTCACCCGTGCGTTTATAAAGGACTTATAGGGTCTCCCTGGTAGCGCAGTGGTTAAGTACTGCACTCTGGAGCTGTCGGCAGCAGTGACCCGAGTTCGACGCCTGGCCAGGGAGATTCCCACATGGCATGGCAGACCTCTCCTGCCTCACCCGCTTCTCCCCTCAGCAGTGTATTTCCGATCTGCCTGTTCTGCTCCCCACTCAGTCTCTGGTGAACCCTCTCGCGACCCCATGCCTCTGGCCTGTACCCCAGCTTGTATGTATAAATAAATCTTTTTTAAAAAATTAAAAAAACGTAAAGGACTTATAAAAAGAGCAATTGCAGGCACTCACAAAAAGGTTAATAAAAGGGTTTATTTACAAAAAGGAAGGGAAATAAAAAAAATGAATAACTCAGGGACAAAAGAGAAAGAGAGGGAGAGAGATAAATCTCCAAATACGTCTTACCAGATCCGAAGAGCTGGAAACCCCCAATGGCACGCTGTAGCCCGGCAAGAAGCAAGAGACCCCCAAGGTCCAAAACCCTCGCTATATAGCCAACATGTTTGCTTAGCTCCACCCCTCAGTTCCCAGTAATCCTCTCTTTGGGATGATGGAATTAAGGGATTAGTAGCCCTTAGTGTCTTGGATCTCTTTGGTCTGAGGTGGGGGTCCATAAACCTTCCTGTGGAGTTTGTTGCAAATGTCCTTTTTCCCCCCAACAGGTCCTTATCATAGTCCTGGAAAAAGTATTAGTAAGAAATTGACTTATAAAAGTTTTTTTAAAAATATTTTAAAAGGTTGTGACATTAACTCTAGGTTTGGAAAATATGGACATAAAATGGGCTAACTCAGTAATAACCATAATACCACTAACTAGAGATCCCTGCTGTTTCTTTATAGTTCTTTTTTTTTTTAAATTATATTTTGAAACCTGATTCCATTGTCTTTCCTGCTTAGAGATGCAGATAGTATGTATCAGCCCCAGTCCTTTTTTCTCTACCAGTTTCAGATAATGGACAGCAGTTTTCCACTAGCCAACGCTCCAGTGCCTGCTTTTCCCTCTAACTACAGGAGCCCCCATTTCTAATTTGTGTGAAGTCTGAGCAGAGATGAAGAAGAGGAAAACTCAGGTCCTCTGTGTATGTTACTCTTTTTTTTTTTTTTTAAAGATTTATTATTTATACATACAAGCTGGGGTACAGGCCAGAGGCGTGGGGTGGCGAGAGGGTTCACCAGAGACAGAATAGGGAGCAGAACAGGCAGATGAGAAATACACTGCTGAGGGGAGCAGCGGGCGAGGCAGGAGAGGTCTGCCGTACCATGTGGGATTCTCCCCGGCTGGGTGTCGAACACACATCGCTGCTGCCAACAGCACCACAGCACAGCACTTAACCGTTGCGCCACCAGGGAGGCCCCTCTGTGTATGTTACTCTTGATGCTCAGGGAGCTTTGGGCTCTTTTTCTAGTCAGCAGAATGGCTCATGCTTAATCATTCTATTTCACTGGATACCATTTGCTATCAGCAAGCAAACATGTGAGTCTGTGAACACAAAACAGTTTTTACATGTCAGAGCAATTTGGCTCACAGCCAATCCAGTCTTAACCCATGTTGCCCTCCCCTCCCCAGACCATTAGTAGTATAATCAGCAGTGTGGGTTCTTGAGTTGGAACACCTGGGTTCAAATCTGGGTTCCATTTCTTATTCTAAGGAGTTGGACAAGTTACTTAATCTCTCTAAACCTCGGTTTCCTCATCTTTAAATGACGCTAATAATACTACCTAATCCACGGTTTTCTGTGTGAATTAAATGTGTTAATCCAGGGGCCTCCCTGGTGGTGCAGTGGTTGAGCTCTGCGCTGTGGAGCTGTCGGCAGCGCGAGGTGCGGGTTTGACGCCCAGCCGGGAGAATCCCACATGGTGCGGCAGACCTCTCCTGCCTCGCCCGCTGCTCCCCTCAGCAGTGTATTTCTGATCTGCCTGTTCTGCTCCCCACTCTGTCTCTGGTGAACCCTCTCGCCGCCCCACGCCTCTGGCCTGTACCCCAGCTTGTATAAATAAATCTTTAAAAAAAAATGTGTTAATCCACCTATGTTTCTTTGAACTAGGTCTGACTCCCAGAAATAACTGAGTAAATATTGAAAATGTGGACACACATAGTCACAAAGTCAAGCTTATTGGGTAAGATACATAGAGATAAGGAGATAAACTTAGTATATTTCCACATTTTAACCTTGAGAAAGACGTGTTAAAGGTTCACAAAATGCCAAGGGTCATACTGATAAGAGGTATGTTCTGCTTCAGAAACCACAACATCGAATTATCTGAGACACTGCCTGTGCAGAAGGGTCTTCATGGTGAGCTCTGAGCACTACAGCAGGGACAGAGCTCACGTTCTGTAAATGTTCAGCAGTGAGAACTGTTATTGTCTCCTCCCTCACTGTTGCTAGTTCTAACTGCTGGGCAGGCTCAGATATTGCCTAGGGGATAGGTAGAAAACTGCGCAACTGGTCATTTTTTTGGAGGGGAAAGGATGTTGAGGATTCTGTGTCACTCCCTCTGAGGAGACCTCTGCCAAAAGTCAGATGCTTTGAGTCTTGAGAGCTGTGCTAAGTCTCCAGGGAGTCACTGGCTTCTCTCTGGACAATTAGTGCATTACTGCAATTATAGCTGGTTTACCAGAGAGCCACTAAATGGCACCCTAATGACTAGAAAAAGATAATGTTCAACCCTATATAACTAACATCCATTTAGAGAATTACTTTGACACTGGAGACAATCTGGCTCATTAATAAATAAGTTCATTTCTGTTTCCTAAACCAGACTATAAGTAACTTAAGCCATACACTGATCTTTGAATTTATAACCCTTTCTCTTTTAGTTCCTCTTTTTTATCCTTTAATTTTTTTAACAGCTTGATTGAGGCATAGCTGACATTCAATAAACTGCATGTATTTTAAGCACACGATTTGATCAGTTTGATTTCTATATACATCTGTGAAAACATTAACAAATCAAGTTAATTAACATGCCATGTCCATCATCCCCTAAATTTTTCTCAAGTCCTTTTGAAATCCCTCCCTATTAAATCTAGTTGTCCTCGACAGAATACTGGACGATCACTGACAATCACCCATCTGCTTTCTATCACTGTGAATTAGTGAATTAGTTTTAGAATATGTATAACTGGAACTAGGAAGCATATACTCTTTAATTTTTTTGCTTTATTACATTAGGTGGGTCCTCTGGTAAGATGTTGAGAAGTGGTGAGAGCAGATAGTCTTGTCTAGTTTTTGATCTTGGGAGTAAACCATTCAGTCTTTTATTCTTAACTATGGATTTTTTCATAAATGCTGTTTCAGAAAATCCACTTTTGCTCCTTGTTTGATCAATTTTTATTTCTTCTTTGAAGAATACTTTTGGTACTTTAATAGGGATTATGTTGAATTCATCACTTTTTGATAGAATAGTCATTTTGACTATATTGACTCTCTTCATCCATGAGTGTGAAATATCTTTCCATCTCCTTATATCTCCTTGATCAATGTCATTTAATGATATCATGCAGGTTTCATCATAAAAGTCATTCACTTAATTAGTTAGGTTAATTCCTAGTATTTGATTCTTTTTGAACAATTGTGGGTGGAATTATCTTCATTTGTGCTTCTTTAAAGTCCATTGGTTGTAGATAAAAGATACAAGATTTTGTATGTTGACTTTGTAACCTGCCATGTTGCTATATTCATTTACTATTCTTATAGGTTTTAGGTGGTGTTTTAGGGTTTTCTACATTTAGTATGCATATCATTTGTAAATGATGATAGTTTCTTTTCTTAATTTCCAACCTGGATTCCATTTATTTCCTTCAATCTTTTATAGTTGTTTCATTGCTCAAGCTAAAATTTCTAATACAAAATGGATAAGGAGTGGTAATAGTGGGCATCCATGTTCGTTTCTTATATTAAAGAGAAAGCTCAATTTAACAACATTAAGTTTTACATTGGCTGTAGTATTATATGACCTTGTTATTTTGAGGTAGGTTACTACTATTGCTATTTTATTTAGAGGTTTTATCATAAATGGGTGCTAAAGCTTATCAAATGCTTTCTCTGTACCTATTGCTATTATATCAATAGATATGAATTTTATCTTTTTGTTTCTATAGTGTATTACTTTGATAAATATATTTTAAACCATCCTTGCATCCCTGGGATAAATGCATATATAATCTTTAAAATGTATGGTTGAATGTGATTTTGTTGAAAATTTTTACAATAATATTCACCAGGGATATTGGTCTGTAGTTTTCTTACATTACACTGGTCAATAAATTTTTTACAAAAGTCATATCACTGAAATAAAATTAGTCATTTCCTATAAATTTGTATGTGCTCAACATGAATATGATGGTCAAATTCTAATTTTGGCTCTAGTTTTTTTTTGTAATCTGCAATAAATTGATGTTTACATCATGCATGCCAATAGTAACAGGCCTACAGTTAATACCTGTAAAAACATCAAGTCATAGACTACTTATATTTCTTCACCTGTCTCTTGTACAGCTGTTTAGGAGAATCCCTGGGGAGTGTCCAGCAGTGGTTAGCCAGCATTGTAGTGGACCATTTTCCCTGGTATCTTTGTTCCATTGATACGCTATCTTGATGAAAACATTTGCCATGTTCATCACTAACCATGCCACAGTTTTCAGGGAAGAAATCCAGATGGAAATGAAGGAAGTGGATCTTTACAGACATATTGCAGCCAAGTTTCTGATACTGCATCAGCATGTCTTCTACTAGTTCCTTGTAGTTTTCTGCCCTAACATTCCTAAGAAAGTTTGTAGACACTAGGCAAAAAGCATTCCATGCTTGTTTCACATCACCCTGCAGCAAGTTGTTGAATCGGTCATCTCAATGCAGACAGAATGGTTGGGTAGACTATTCTCGACTTCTTTTGCTTCATTATCCTGCCGGGAAGAGGAGAAGAAGAGCAGAAGTCTTTTATGTGGTTGCTTGGCTCTCTCCACACCATGGTGACTGCAAACAGCATCGATGGTCTTTTGCCATTTAACCACTGTGAAAGCTGTGTTGTACATGTAGCACATCATATATGCAGGGCCCAAGGTTTGTCTTGGTCACCAACCTTGCATCTGAAGTACAGATGATCAGCCTTCTTCACTTGAGAAGTAATACTTTTCTTCTGGTTGGCAAATGTCACTTCCCCAGGAATAGAGCAGAAATTGTCCATGCTATTAACACACTTTTGAGGCATGACTGTTCTGTATTGTGCCTAAATGGATAAAATAATAACAGTTCTATGCAACAGTAGCTTCAACTGTCTCACACAAAGTCTGAAATATTTTCAATGTTCAACCTTTCCAACAGGCTTTCTATAGTGCACTGCTGACATCAACTTACTTGAGCAGCCGCCTGGCAGTAGCATTGCATTGCCTCAGAAAATGATGCAATCAAATCTGGATGATGTGTGCATGATGGTATTATGCAATGCGATGCAATATTACATCATTCTAGGCTGATTTAGGATATTGTTGCAGTCCTACGGGATAAATTTATATGGTGAAATATATAAAACGAATTATATGAAATATCTTCAAAATGAGAGCTAATAAAAAATTTTCAAGGTTATATTCATGCTCAGCACACCAAGATACTACAGATTAGGGCCTTTTTAAGTCAGTTATGATCTCATTGCTGGTGTTCTCTTTACCTGATTTTGGTATTAGGGTGATTTTGGCATCATAAAATGTATTAGCAAGTTCAATAGGCATAAATTCTTTGAAAGTTAGATAGAATTCCCTTATAAAGTTGCCTTTGCCTAGATTTTTTATTTTAGGAAGATTTTTATTACTATTTTAATTTTTTAAAATAGTATTTTTTCTTATATTGTTGTTTGCTTTTGGATAAAGATGATTTCTCCCCTCAGGTGTGGTCAAAATAGTTCTTCCATGACCAAAACACACCATATTCCTCTGTGCTCTTCCCCCACCTCCATTATTTTCACCCCTCTGTACAACTATCCCCTCTCCCCTTCTGGAGGCCTCATTTCTATGGTTTGGTTTTCCTATATTCCACTTGTAAGTGAAACCATCCAATATTTATCATTTTCTTCCTGACTTATTTCACTTAACATCAACCCTTCCAGCTCCATCCATGTTGCTGTAAATAGCATGTGTTTATTCTCTTGATTATTGAATAATATTCCATTGTGTATATATACCACATCTTCTTTATCCATTCACATGTTTTGGGGCATTCAGGTTGTCTCCATATCTTGTCTATTGTAAATAGTGCTGCAATAAACATAGCACAGGTTTCCTTTCAAATTAGTGTTCTTGTATTCTTTGGGTAGATTTGCTGGAGTGGAACAGCTGGATTGTATGGCACATCCATTTCTAGTGTTTTGAGGAATATTCACATATCTTTCCATAGTGGCTGGACTAGTTTGTTTCCCAATAGCAGTGTAAGAGGGTTCCTTTTCTTCCACATTCTAACACTTGTTGTTTCTGGTTTCTTTCTTTCTTTCTTTCTTTTTTAATGTGGCCATTCTCACAGGTGAGAGGGGGTATCTCACTGTGGTTTTGATTTACATTTCCCTGATAACAAATTATGATGAACATTTTTTTACATGCATGTTAGCCTTTTGCATTTCCTGTTTGGAGAAGTGTCTATTTAACACTTGTGTCCATTGTTTGATTTTTTTTTTTTGAGTTGTGTGGGCACTTTATAGTTCTTTGACGTCAGCAACTTATCAGATACGCGGTATGCAAATATTTTCTCACATATAGTGGGGTGAATATAGGAAAATGAGTCATGAATTGAAGATTTCGACTACATACTCACATTTCTATAACAATTTTATTATCTTTTGTGGAAACTTAGCAAGATGTCACTCTTACAACTGCCCCTAGTTTAACTTTTTCTTTAAAGCCACAGAAGTATATTCTGTTCCTAGATATGTATCCTACAAAAACAGGGTAGGATCAATAGGTAAAAATTCAAAATATAAATAAAATAGACTCTGCTTTTGTCTATTTGGTAGACTCTCTTAATTAAATGAAGAAATTTTTTAGGTAATCATATATTAGACACTTCTCTTTAGTTGTGCAAACTGTTGGGATTTATTTTGATACCATTAAGGAACTGATGTGAAAAAGGGCTATTAGAGAAGCTGGAATAATTGGAACCACCCATCCCAAGAAGAAATGAAAGTTCCATCTCCAACATTTCAATTTGGAATATCAGCTTCCAAGTATAGACTTCCAGAATACTAATTTGGAAATTTATCACTGCCTACACCCAACGTTAGTACAGAGACCTGCACCCTCTAAAACAGACTTCTGTGAACTCATCAAAAGTGTTATGAAGTTAAAAGTTAGAAAGAAGGGGAGGCGGAAAGATAAACCACAAGCTTGTTTACTGGAAATTTTTAATTTTTTTATACACAGATCACTTCTAGCAACCCTGTCATTATAGCAGTGCACATATGTATCAGTAATTAGGTGTCTACATTATAACCAAAGCTGGTTGCTGTGTTTTGAATGAGGACCAATAAAATCATGAATAAACTAAGAGTATTCCTTATTGTTTTCTTTCAGTTAGTAAAGAGTAGAATAAGAATCTATAATGGATTAGCCATCCCTAAAGTCCACCCATTCGTCAAGTAAGACACTGGTTTTGAGAACTAGAATGCAAAATGAATAGTTGTTTAATTTGCTGCATCTCTGCATCAACAAGTCTACAATCAGGTAAGAAATGTAAACATGTAGCTCTAAACAAAACAGACGGACCCTGGCTATATGAACCTTTGATCACTACAAAGATGTAATTTATTATTACTTTGAACTCACAGCCAAAGAATGTTCTGTTTCACCACCTTACAATACCTGCTTCACTAAAGGGGATCAAATATTTAATACCCTATTGTGTACCCCTTGTTCTTTGGGCTAGTGTCAGGGCTATCTTAAGCTCTCTAAGTTTTTCCTCCTCAAGTTTAGGGACAAATCTCAAGAACAGAAAAAGGAGGAGGCAGAGGTTGGAGTAGCCAGAGGGTGCATTGCACTGGGTGGAGCACATGCACTATTTCACATAAAATTTGTCTTTAGGGGTGCTGTCTTCCTCTATTCTGAATCCCTTGGAATGAATTGCTTTCCCTGAAGGCTTTATTCTTTGCATCTTCTCAATGAAGTTATTCCCACAAAGCTTTTCTATTCCTTCTGGTAAACCCACCTGCCTCCCCCTGAACAGGTCTGAATCCCCAGGTATCACTGGGCGGGGCTTTTACGTTGGCATCTCAAATGGTAAAAGACATGTCTTGTATTTGAATTATGAAGAGGAGAGTAATTGAGGGAGATAGTGGCTACTCACTTCTTTTTGAAAATATTATATCTGTAATTGAAAAATCAGTGTTTTTCTGCATTTTGGACATGAATCACACCATGTCTGTCTTAATATGAGCTGTATCATGAAGGATCATCCTGCCTTAGAATGAAGTTCCTATTACTTGGAAGATGATATTCTAGTCTCTAGCAGGATCACACAGAGAGTTTATTGGGATCAAACGAGACATATAATCACTTAGATTTTTCAGAATGGAAACATCTTTGTGACTCAGAATTGGGACCATGTTCCATTACTTTCTCAAGGGACTGGGAAAATTCAAAGAAGTGTTTTTTTTTTGTTTTTTTTTTTTTTTTTTTACTTTGCCTTTTTTGTTAAGAGAAACTGTTTAGCCTTGCTCAAAAGCAAGCCTGCATCCTGTATCTGGAAAAAATACGATCCTCCATTGAGCAAGAACACATCTCTTATATAATAGGCAACAATACAAAATATCAGGGCTTATAGCCTTATCAGATAATTCAGCTCTGACTATGAACTGATGTTCATAGAGGCAAGTTAAGTATTAATAACTGTTCATTCTTAATGCTCTTTAAGCATTCATGGGCAATAATTAGTATGTTTTTCAACAGAAATGTGGAGTATTAATCAAAGAGTACGTTAAAGAGATGTCCTTTAGAGCTTCTACTACATATTCTCTGTCAGTCCTGGGACTGGATAATTACAACAAGCAGACTGCTGTTCATCTAGTCTCACTATTGAGTGATTCCTTACCAAATGTTGGTTATAAGTTTTCCAAATCTGTCTATGCTACATTGACTTAAAATTCTCTCCTTGAAAATTTCAATTGCTTAAAATTCTCTCCTCTGTCTCTCTCTCTTCCTCTCTCTCTCTCTCTCTGTGTATCTATCTGAATCTGAAAATCACAAATAAATGTCATGAGCACAGGAAAAATAAAATATTCTGGATCTTTATTTTATTTATAAAATAAAACAAAATCTTCTAGATCTAATGAAGGCTAGTACACCTGCTGTAACTTCTGTAGATGGAAGGACTAATTACTCTCATGTCCCTCCTATTCCAAATGCATGCTGGCTTCCAAAGATGCTCAGGAAGGCTGACCCATTAGCTTCCTCAATGGTATCAACAGTGGATCCATCTTAATGCTGAAAACAATGACACAGCCATCCTTTGGTCAGGAGGCACTTAGCAGGGAAAAAAATCTACCTCCAGTGACTGTTTTCCTAACTTAAACTTTTAGTTTTTTCTTTGTTTTATGTGAAATTTTCATTTATTTCTTTAATCTTTTAATTTTATTTGTTTACCTTTATTGTATAACATTGGCTTACAACACTTAATATGATTTAAGAGAATCGGTTGATACCTACATAGATGTATTAACCCCCACCACCAAAGCACCCACAGTCCTTTATCATAGACCATTGGGCCTCCCCCTTCCTTTGTTCATTCCATTCTCGCACCCTCCCACCCCATTTAGTGGCCTCAATTCTACTGTCATATTTTGGGGGTTTGTTTTTTTAGTTCCTTGGTTTTGTTTCCCTATATTTCACATATAAGTGAAATTACTCAGTATTTTTCTTTCTCTTGATTAATTTTGCTTACCATGGTCATGCAAATGATAAGACATTTTTTTAGAGTTGAGTAATGTTCTATGTGTACCACATCTTCCTAATCCACTTATATGTCTTTGGTCATTTAGGTTGTTTCCTAACTTGGCTATTGTAAATAATGCTGCATTGCACATAAGAGTACATATAGCCCTTCAAATTAGTGCTTTTGCATTCTTCAGGAAGACACCTGGGAGCAAACATGCTGGGTCATATGGTGTGTGTGTGTATGTGTGTGTGTGTGTGTGTGTGTGTGTGTGTGTGTGTGTCCTGTATATGGTATATGGCATATATATGATATAAAATTTGTTTAATATTTCAATGATTATTGCTTTTTATACAGTCCAGGCCAGCCAAAATTCCCATCAACAGCATATGAGGTTTCTTTTTTTTTAACACCCTCACCAGCATTTGTTGGTGGTGGGTTTTTGTTTGTTATTTTATTTTTTGACATGGGTCATTCTCAAGGGAGTGAGGTGGTATCTTGCATTGCTTTTGATTTGCATCTCCTTGACGATCATCTATATGTTTTCTTATATGTCTATTTAGCTCTTCTATCCATTTTTTGACTTTTCTTTTTGTTGATTTTGTGAGTTCTTTGTAGATCTTGGATATGACCCACTTGTTGGAACTTTTAGTTATTTCTGTTGCATTACCAAGTGATTTCCATTCGGGGCAATATTTTAATACAGAAAAAAGTAAAACTGTAGCATATTTGAGGCTTAAAATTATGCTGTTTGGCTGGCATGTTTTAAAACATATCAAATGAGGCAGGCATTGTTTGACAAAGTTTTACACAAAATATATTGAAAGGAACAAGTGAAAAGGAAAGTATCAATGATTTTCTTTATAAAATGTGAAAGACAAAGGCACAGAATTGGAGTAGGTATATTAACACCATGCAGTATTTAAAGTGACTTTTGTGGTTTATAATCCTTGTAAGATTCAATCTGGAAAATTGTATCGGAATAATGAAAACATGAAATCAAACCATAAAACAGACTAACGGTTAAAGACTGTAACATAAATGGACAAATTTTATTCTGCTTGTTCATAATGAGAGCACATTTCTATTCCTTTTATAAGCACAAAGCAGGATGTATGTCAGTTTACCTCACAGTAATCATTATTTCCTTTGCAAAATATTAAGTTATTTTAAACTCTAATATGATTATAAGTTTTTCTTTTCACGATGCTTACTGCTTCATTTCTTGTACATATAAATTAAAATAATTCAAGTCACATAGGTATTGCTGAGCCCAAAACCATGGGTGTTAGAAAACTGCTATAATAGGGTCTAGATACATGGGGGGATTGAAGGGCATAGATTTTACTTTGAAATTATCACCTTTGTGTTTGAATATGCTGAAAATCATTGCTTACCATGCACAGACTAGATAAAACAGTATCAGAAACCACATCTCATTGGGCTTTTATTCCTTCACTATTTCTGTGTAACTTGTCAGAGCACATTGAAATTCTCTGCTGTTGTCACCATGTGACTGGATTTTAATGTATGGCAGCATGTCCCAAGGGCAAAGCAAATTATACTACCTGAACCCTTTATCTGTAAGCAGCAATACAATGGGGCAATGTAAAATAGAAGACAGATTTATTTAGACATAAACAATGTAAAAAATATTATTCGATACTAGAAACATAAAATCCAATATCCCAATAAATCTAGCTGGCAAGCCTTACCTTATTGCTAAATGATTGCACAAAGGAACAAACTTTCTTTAATGTCTCTAGGTTGACAAATGCAATATGTTCTGGCTACAGCCTCCTAACTTTGTCAGGAGCTATAAATCCCTTCTCTATTGGGTTCCAATATTTCCGAAGAGGCTTACAGGATTTCAGAGTCTATTCTGTCATAGCTTATGAGACCTTGGCCTTGTATTTGTCTTCTGATACTTATGTAAACAATGAGCATTACTGGAGTGTAGTATTATAGAGTTGATTATATTTTTACCTTTAAATAAATAATTGGTTATAAAATTGATCTGGTTCAGTGCATTTGAACCTTTAATGTGTCTACAAATTACCTGATGATCTTGTTAAAAATCAGATTCAGTCAGTAATTTTGGGTGAGGCCTGGGTGTCTTCATTTGAACAAGTTGCAGGTTTAATCATGCTGTGAGCATAGGAACTACAATTTGTATGATAATGATCTTTATTACCTTGTTTTCAGAAGAAAAAAATCTGACACATACCGGACTTAGAAATTTCAGTCTCAGCAGATACTTAAGACTGTTGTCTTGGAACATTTGTTAAACTCTTACTGTATGCCAGACATAGACTCTGCAATGGGGATAAATAGATGTAGTTTGCACAATCCTATCCTCATGGAGCTTAGAGGTTAGTGCGGAAACCAGGCATGAAGAGGAGATCTTTCACAGAGCTCACAGTTAGCAAGAATTCAAGCTTCCTGAATTCCAGTTTATGGTCCTAATAGCCTTCCAGACTCCTGTCTTCTTTGTAGTTCACTCCAATCCCACCTATTTTCAACCATCATCCCAGGTCTTTTTCTTGCACCTTCTCTAAACATTATGGTAAGTCCTTCCATTACAGATGGCTAATCAAAAAATGACTAGTTGTGTCCTGAAAATGAGTGAAAGTACTATCCTATATATTATGTGGAGTCTGTGAACGGTTTTAGCAGGAAATTGATGTTAGAGGAGCTAGAGTTTTTAACCACTGTATTAATAGCACCTAGGATAGTGTCTGACAGAAAATTCACTAAGCATTTGTTGAGTGAATAAATGAATAACTGTATGTTGGCTAGATTAACTCCTTGATGTAAGAGGGATGGATTGGGTAAGAACAACTCTTCTTTGGGAGGATGGGCTAACTGCTGTTTGACCCTACAAGAAGCCCTGAGATCGATATTGTCATTTAATCTCATGAAATTCTTCTAGTAATATGAGAGAGCAGTATCTACAAATTGTTTAGTCTGAGTTTGAACTCAAGACTCTGAACCCCAGAACTTTTTTGCTTCTTTTAGTCTACTATATCTTCAAAGCATGTTACATATGTCATAATTATCACAGTGCTATGTAAAACAAATGTATGTTGGATGCAAATTTAAAATGTCAACTGCAATATGCAAAATAAAAAGTGGCAAAATGATTAAGTGCTCAAGTTGGGAGTCAAAGAGATCTGATTTCCAATTTTGTTTCTGTCACCTAACAGTGAGCTTGGACAAGTTGATTAACCTCCCTGAGTCAGATTCTTCTTCTGTAAATGGCAATAGCAATATCTACTTCACAGAAGTGTGTGAAATAAAAAGCAATATAAGTCTGAAATGAGTGAAGCAGACCACTTAGCATGTAACAATTGTTCCATAAGTGGAAACCATATAATTTAAGGTTATTGTTGTAAATATATTTCTCTAAAATTTACCTGGAAATATATAGACTTAATAACAAAGGAAAATTCTCCTTTTCAATTAAGAGGTTATGACTAAACTGGAGATTTCTAAGAATAAAATTCAGGACAGTTTACTGCCTAATTATAGTCTTATCTAAAGCCTATGTTTTGAAAATGCTTTCTAGCCCCATGATTCTTTGTTTCCTCAGTTAAATAAAGAGGAAAATCATACTCCTTACCTACTTGATAAATGATGTAAAGAATATCAAACTTAAGTGTCTAAAATAGTTTGAAAAATGCAAAGTAACATATTCTTTTTAACTATTATCATTTCCACTGAGGTCCAGTCCAAAACTACTCTGGTAAGATACCAGCTGAACTATCTTTCTCTCTCAGGCACTTGTCAATTGGTACAGTATAAGTACCCCCAGGGAGTGAAGGAATACATTTTGGAGAGTTTCCATGGCAACCTATAGATCACTTTAGAATGCCCTAAGTCTGCAAGACTTAGTTCTGTTACAATATATACTCAATCACAATATTAGACCAACTTGAAGTATAATTCAAACCAAATTCCATTTTTATTGAGTACATCATACTTTATATAATATTTTTTCTCTCAGTATACCTTTCACCTTGTATGAATGCAAGTAATTTATTTCATTTGGTAATGGGTATTACACCATTTGTACCAAGATACATCTTGTAGATAAATATTTATCTCTTAAATATCTCTTTTCTTTCAAAATATTACATTACCAGGACCAAAAAATTGGAATAATATTAAATGTTTCTGTGTATTTTTGAGGCACAATAAAATAAAAAAAATTGACTTATTATTATAGCCTTTGCAAGGAACGCTGAATAATCCTTTGATGAAGGTTACAATATATTTGAACTCTCTAAAGTTAACCTGATTGATAATTTCTGTTTGGAGATCTGATTATATAAATAGAAATCTAGGACAATGAAATACTTAACATTTTAACAATGCACATTCCTAGCTTAGATGAAAGTGGAGAAGAAGCTGAGAAGTTTTTCTGACACATCACATGACTAAAAATGACTGTAGAACAGAATGAGTGCCAATAGTCCCAGCAGCCACAAGTAAAAGGTACAATTACTTTCAAACCACTATGTAAGTTATAGGAAAATGTTTAAATCATTCAGTGAATTATAACTTTTTAGAACACATGTCAGTTGTGCATTTGTCCCAGTCTTGGAGAAATACCAAAACTTTTCAGAGCAACTTTACATACATTTACCTATCATTTGTGTATCAACCATAGACTCCTTCCCTATTTCCCTGGAAAACCCAATGAGAGTTAAGGGTTTCTTTTTCTCCTCTTTTATTCCTCCTTTCAAAAAGACTTACTAGTTTTGAGAACCATGAGCATTTTCTTGATGGATATATGAAAAGATGAAAGCAATTATTTACTAGAATTCTAGAAAAATGTTTTTTTCTAAGGCAACTGATGCAAGAAAGTAGGTAATATTTTGGCATCACTCAGAGTCTTTTGATTACAGCTCTACTGATTTATGCAGAGATATAAATTTCTTCTGGAAGTCAGAAAGATGCTCTTCCATGAAGGTTTGGTACAAGGAGCAGATGTAAACATCCAGTGAAGATTCTGAAAAGAAACCCACAGTTTCCTGGAGAAACACAGTTGAGCCTGTGTTGAGACTGTGAGTATGGTTGGTGATGGGATGGGTTACAGACCCCCTTTCTGTGACAACAAGGAACAGCTGGTATTTGAGGAGAGGTGTAAATGCCTTTTGCTCTTATCCATGTAATTATTTTCAGTTAAGAAAAGATCCAAGTGAATCTGCATTCAGAATCAATTATTCAGATATTCAGAGCCTGAAAACATATTTGTTCACACAGAAACAATTTTTTTTTTAAATTAGCATCAAGAACACCCTAAGGAGAAACGTGGGCTTTATTGATTTTAGAAATAAGGACAGAATGGGAGTCTCTGGAGTTTCCTTTTGGTGGTAGTGTACAAGATTTGAACTGATGCTATGTATGTGAAACTCTAGCTTTGTGATCACAACTTAATGAGGACCCTTCTATCTGCTCCCTCTCCAATCATCATGCTGCTGTATCTCCAGCTTTAAGGATGTGATCATTGCTCTAAGTCATTCTAATCTAAACAAAATTCTGCTTATCCCTGTCATATTTCATATGGACTATAAAATTTTTTCCTTGTGTAGCACTTGGGACACAAGACAAAGTACCTATCATGCTTACCAATAGTAATATAATAATAATAATAATAATAATATAATTCAGAATAAATTATTGAAACGGTTTGCTGAGGAAACTTCTTTACGCTCCGTTTCTAGAAAATATAAGGAGAAAACTTTTCACTTTGATAGGTTCAGACACCAAGAATCTAAAACCAGATGGTAAGGTCCTGGTGTCTTAGTAAACTATTTATTTTATATTAATTTATTTTATATTTATTACTCTCAACCATCCTCCTAAGAGCCTGTTAAGTCACATTGCTTTAAAGTTAATTAAATTAATTTTTGTGATGTTAAAAGTTCCCTTGCAATTCTTTCAGTTAAATGTAGTATTGTGCAAAAATAAATGAGAACACCTGGTCTAGGGATGAACCACATTTCATTAAGGCTTTTTGTAGTTTAATCCTTCTAGGAGAACTGAAGGTCAACATTTGACTAGATGTGTGTTAGTATTGGTGTTTGTAAAACAAAGGTGAAATATTTACAGTGACTATGTAATGAAGACAAAAACTTTCTGACTTGTCACAGAACAATGGTTAAGTTTTTGTTCAATTCTTAAGCACTATTTCTAGTTTTGTGATGCTCTAGGGCTTATTCAGACATGAATCACCCCCCAGTGTTTACTTAGGAACAAGTTTTTCCAGAGCAAGGAAGACCTTGAATGGTGCCTAATTATAACACACTGTTGTGTTTGTCTAGCAGAAATTATCTTTTGAAACCGTGTTAACCCTATCTTCCTACGAAACTGTCAGTTACATGTAAAAATTGTTATATGTCCTCAAGAACACTAGAACTTTTCAGGCATTATGTGTCCTAAAACCATCTCTGTATTGGAACTGAGGCCCACCCAGGGAAGATACTACTCTTTCCAGCCTACTTTTTGAAAGTAAATGAATTGTTCATAGAGGTGGCAACTTTGGGAAAGGAAACGCATTTACTCCTCTTGTTATAAATTTCAGTTACCTCCAATCTGATTATTAGTCTGGCCAGGAAGAAAAAACATTGGTCAGGGTTGGACCAGTTTATGTACACCAGCAAACAGAGTAATAATTTGACTCCTTCAAATCTGTACTTCTTAAATGTTATTTTAATATTTTTGAAGGTGGGGGAGAAGGTGGGAAGGAAGCGGCCAGGAACAGCCTCAGTACTTCCTTACATTGCAGAGGCAACGCAACGCCCCTCGCACTTGTGAAAGGACACCTTGCTTTAAAATCAGTTTCTCCCCATCTGCTGTTAACTCAGGCATACTCCTTGACATAGCCTTGATGTTTAAAAAAAGTAGAGCATGGTGGGATGCAAGGAAAATAGTGTTAGTCTTTTCCTCACTCTCACTTAAATTCTCTCTGTGGGCTAGTTGTTTCCATACCAGTGGATGAAATCTTGGCTTTTATGTTCCCCTTTGGATAATGCTTTAAAAGTCCTCCAGGAGCTTCTGGTCAAAGCACTGTATCAGTAATTTAAATGTCCTTTCCAATATAGTAGTCAAAACAGCAAGTGTCTCTTATTTGTGGTTGCAAGCGACTATGGTGATGGTTCATGGGTGAATTGGTGGTGGGAAACCTACGGGGGATACACAATAAAGGATAGAATTTTTTTAAAAAGTACAGTAAAAAATATAGCAAGCGTCAATCAAATTTAAAGCTTCTCTCTTCTATTTTGGACTGCTTCCAGCTGAAAGTCTTCAGTGGTGAAAGTATGCATGAGCCGCCTCTTCTTTATTTTCTGACTCGTATTCATTTTAGAACACTTGATTTTCATTAAACTGACTCTTTGTTCCCTCTGGCAGGATTAGCCAGGCAGCAGGAGAGGCCTTACTTGGTGGTGCTGTTATGATGAGGCACTAGTGCCATCTGGGTTTGGGGCACGTTCAAGGCTTATTCCCTGTTGGACGCTTCTGAAGGTTGTGCTCAGATTTGCCAATTGGGAATATTCAACTACAGCATTTCCTAAACTTTGAAGATTTGTCTTTTTCTACATCTATCTCATGATTTCTGCCCCCCTCCCCTTTGTCATTTGCAAATAGTTGATCCCACTTTGGGCATCCCTCCAGGCTGCCTATTCAGCCTTTTTTTTTTCCTGTCGTACCAAAGCAGACTTGGGAGAGCTTCACCACAGCACACTGACAGCTGTGTTCTCTACATAGATCACAAAGGCAAGACGTGACCATAGTCTAACCCAAGTCTTGACTGAACTCTCTGTGCTTCCCCCCAGATAAGGGGAGAGAAGCAGCCCTTTGAGGAGCTGTCCAAGGCAGATTCCCACCTACCTTCCTATTTAGTAAGAGACTTCCCCTAGACCATTTCTCATCCCTCTCCCTAAGTTTAGCTGAGTTCATAGCTTTTCCTCCCCCTTAGGCTTCTTTGTAAGTTTATAAAACTACTTGATCAAAGTTTAGAGTTGACTCCTCAGCAGCAGATTAGCCACTACCCACACCACTGCTCATATTTGGTCTCACCTCTGTCTCCATCCTTTGGGAGAAAGACATGGGGAGCTGACACCATGGTGACCTTCCTTGTTTTTCTGTCTGGTAATCATCTACCTGAACTCCTTGGGTTCAGTCACTTTGCAAATTGAATCTGAGAGTATGGCAACGTGGTGGCTTCCATTGTGATCCTTCTGACTCTTACTCCCTTAATTCTGTTTGGAAGTTTCCTGTTTGACATCTGGCATACCAGCCACAGCTGCTCATTTTATACTTTTTGAGTCTCTGTTCTGTGTCAAAGTTAGGGACATAAGTCAAATTTTCTAGGTAGTTTTCCTAAATCTCTTCTTCAAGGTGCAGCTAAGCACACCCTACTATTCCAACATTGCTGAGAAGAGAGTCAAAATACTCTAAAAACATCCTGCAAAAATCCCTCCCTTCTTCAACATCTTTAGCCCAAACCTGTTTATATCCTTAAGTGTTGTTTGCCTAAGCTTGAAAAATTGGCTAATCTTCTTTGCATTCTGGTTTAGCCCTTCATTTTGTAATATGAGCACAACTTGACACCTGTAGCCATTGTGTTAGTCTCAGCTTTTGAAGTCTCAGCTTAAATGAAGACAGAGTTCTGAGCAATCTCTGGCTGGTTTAACATCAAGCCTACATAATCTATTCAAATGATTCCTTCTAGTCACATAACAATCTTCCTGAAACAAATTCTGTTTAAGAACCAAATCATGTTTATCTGGTTTGTTACATTGTTAGTGATGCTTTATCAACCTTTATAGACTGTAACTCTTGATAATGTCCTCACTGTCCACCACTTAATCCTGCTCTGGTGTTGACCAGGTAAAGGTTAAGTTCCAGGAGCCATGTTTTGTTCTAGGTCACCAAGCAGGCAGATTTAATTTAGAGAATGGTTGCTGTCTACTGTTCATTTCTCAGTTGCCTGGGAAGCAAGAGTTAATATCTGAGCACATTAATCTCAATCACAAGCTGTTGAATTTATAGCCTTTTTGCTTGACTTGATTAAGTAACTGCACAGCCCAGAAATTGCCCTGAGTTTTTTAAACACTTGAAGCCCTGGGAACTTGCATATACCTTATTTGTCTCTAGCTAAATGTAACTGCAACAAAGGCTCCAAAGTATTATTGGCTCTGAGAAAAAAATTGTGAAATAGCTTTGATATCAGCAACTCTAGCGCCCCCTTTTGTTGCTTTTTCTACCCTCAGGAGCACCTAACACACCTATAGTTTTATTATAGTTTACTAGTCTCAAGACTGAACACTGGCTCTGAATCATACTCTCCTCCTTTCTTACTCAGCCCAACTATTACACCTCTTACTTGTTCTGAAAGTACCTGCTCTGAGTTATCAGTAGAGTTCTGACTTTCCTCTTCTCTATCCAACTAGGAAATTCTTGCTTCTCCACAGAGATTCTTTTGTATTTTTATAGAAGTATTGAAAAAAAAAGAAGGGGTGAAGTAGGACAGGAAATAACAGATCAATGAATTACACTAAGATACACTAAGATACCATAACTACAATGTATTATTTGCTTCTAGCATATTCAAGGAAGTTAGGCTCTAATGGTAAAAATTTCAAACATTGTAGCCGAGTAGAGGAAGGATGAACTGAAGCTATGAACCTTCATATTAAACCAAGAAAATTATATTTATAACAAACATTCCCCTCCACTTAAAATCTGGTTTTGTTGAAAGCTCCATTGAGGGATCTTTCCACAAATTTTCTATCAAATTGAAGAAAACATATACTTGTTTAGAGTATTACTCTTATAATAAAAATAGACACAGAGCACCTATGAATTAGCAGGTACCACAGTGGGTATTTAACATGTTAGCTAGAGCAAACGCCTCACTGACTTCTCGGTGTGCTCTCTTCTTCAGTGTTACTGGATTTTCAGACAAGCACAAGGTCGTTCACTTTGAGGCTAATTCTTAAGTCCATTTAACAGGTGGGTGGATGTGACTAAGTTCTTTCAAAAGAATATGGGCAGGATACGGACTTGCAACTTCTGCATTACTTGAATAAAATAAAAATGTCTTCCCTGGATTGTCTCTTGCTCTTTATCTACTGGGTGAAATGTAGATGTGTCTAAACACTAGCCTGACATGCACATAGAGCAAGAACCCAGGAATGAAAAAGTAACACAATGAAAAGTGTGTGGGTCCTGACTCTGGAACAGAAAAAGTGATTATTCTGGACTAACTAGACTTTCAGTAGAGATAGAAATTAATGAACTTATTTGAACCACTGTAATTTTTGGTCTCTTTCTTAGAGCAATTTAAACTAGATTCTCTAAGTAATACCTGGACATAGTTCTCTTTGCATCCCGGTAGGTCTATATTATTATTCCTATTTTACAATAAAAAAATTAAAACTAAGAAATTAAAGTATAATGAAGTATACATATTAAAGTGTAAGATAATATAGGAGAGCAGTGACTGAAGTATGATTATATAGAAGTTTATGTTTGGCTCCAAAGTCCAACACTTTCCCACTCTGCTGTATGTTTATTTATATTTTTTCTAAGTCAATTTGTACATCTAGCATGGTCATTGGGTATTTTTCTTCAAACATCCTAGATTTTAAGATAACTTATATTTTTTATGCCAACAGATGTGTGCAAAACATATTACTATAAGAAAACAACATATACAAATATATACAATGCTTTACATATTATATAATGCTTGTCTTACAGTGTTTTTGCTGTGAAACAATAATTCTCAAAGCTTCTTTTACTTTAAATTTTTTTATTTTCTTACATCATTGTTTATTTTTGTACTATATTTGATTTCTCCTTTCAGGTATAATCCCCAGAAATCTCTCACCACCACCTCACCTCTGAACCACCAGCATAGTCTCTTGTGCTCTTCCCTTCCCTGTTTTGATTCCCTCCCTCCCCCTTTCCTACTGTATGCCTCAGATCTATAGCTTGCCTACAAGTTTTGTCTTTTTTTCCTAGTTCTTTGTTTGGTTTCCATCTATTTCTCTTAAAAGTGAAACCATTTGGTAATGGAATACTTGATCCATTCACCTGTTTTGAGAATTTAGGTTGTTTCCATATCTTAGCAACTGTAAATAGTGCTACTATAAACACAGGAATACAGGTTTCCTTTTGGATTAGTGCTTTTGTGTCCTTTAGATCCCCAGGAATGAAATCACTGGATTATATGGTAGATTCATTTTAATTTGAAGGTCCTCCACACAGATTTCCATAGTGACTGGACCAGCTAACATTTCCACCAGTAGTGTAAAAAAGTTGCCTTTTCTCCATATCCTCACCATCATTTGTTGTTGCCAGTTTCTGTTTTTTTGTTTTGTTTTGTTTTTTTAATCATTCTCACTGATGTGAGGTGGAATCTCATTGTGGTTTTGATTTGCATTTCCCTGGTTATAAATGATGTTAAGCATCTTTTCATATGTCTGTTGGTTGTTTGCATTTCCTCTTTGGAGAAGTGTCTTTTTAGCTCTTCTGCCCTTATTTTGACTGGGTTTGCTTTTTTTTTTTTTTTTCAGTTATGTGAGCTCTTTGAAGATCTTTGATATCAGTCCTTTATAAATTGAATGAAGTACAAATATTTTCCCCCAATCAGTAGTGGCTCTCTTCGCTTTGGTTATTGTTTCTTTTGCTGTATAGAACCTTTTTAGTTTGATGTAGTCCCAGCTGTTTATCTTTTCCTTTATTTTCTTTGCTTCTGGAGATGAGTCCTCAAAGATGTTTCTGAGATGTTTTGCCTAGGTTTTCTTCTATATATTCTATGATATCATCACATCTTACATGCAAGTCTTTTATCCATTTTGCATTGTTTTTTGTGGATGGTATGAGAGAGTAGTCTAGTTTCATACTTTTGTATGTAGCTGTCCAGTTTTTCCAACACCATTGATTGATGAGACTATCCTTGTTCCAGTGTATATTCTTTGCTCCTTTGTCATAGATTAGTTGAACATACACGTGTGGCTTTATTTCTGGGTATTCAATTTGATTCTGTTGGTTTGTGTGACACACTGGAAGATTCTCAAACCTCTTAATATTAGGATTCCTTCACACAAAAAACTTATTGGAGACCCCCAGGAATGTTTTATTTATATGCTTTTAAAAAATAATTATTAATTTATTTAAAAGAACAAAGGTAAACCCATCGCATGTTATCATAAATAACAAATGCTGGAAAGGATGTGGAGAAAAAGGAACCCTTCTACACTGCTGGTGGGAATGTGAACTGGTCCAACCACTATGGAAGGCTGTATGGCGATTCCTCAGACTGCTAAACATGGAGCTTCCATACGACCCAGCAATCCCACTTTTGGGAATTTACCCAAAGGATACAAAAACACTAATCCAAAAGGATACA